>PVJN01041122.1:0-18916 GCA_004026805.1 Lasiurus borealis
AGATCCCTATTTTCAGAATTAGATCTCGCTGGATGACACCACTAGGCTGCCAACCCTAACTGTAAATGGTATTTTAGACTGCAAAAAAAAAAAATAGGTGTAGTGTTTCATACAAAAATAACTTCAACTTGTCTTTTAAAAAAAAAAAAAGAAAAAAATCTAAGGCAAATGATTTGAATCGTGTAGTGTAAAAAAAAAAGAAGCTTATTGTTTTGCATTTAATAGTGATTCGCGTAAGATAACCTTCTATGAATTAAACGGAGGAAAACGGAGTTGTTTTTACTTGTAATTCATTTGTCAGTATGACTATTTGCAGAGCACTTCCTTCTGTTCTCCTTTTTATACATATAAACACAAACACTTCATCTTAGTATTCAAACTAACAATTGTTTTGTTTTTTTAAATCCATAAGCCTAGGATTTCAACTGTGCTTCTTTGGACAGATATGTATTCGAACGACAAAGAATTTAAAATTCTCTCGAACTACTATAATACCCACTAAAAGATCTTTGGTGCATTTAAGTAAAAACGGATCGAGTTAACATACATCTCTACCCTCAATAAATTATTCCACTTACATATTAAGTGCTAACTGCTACCAGCTACCACATTTAATTTAAAACAATAAATTATGCTCATTAAAATAGAAAACAATTCTGAACGAGGCTATAAGCTTAGCTGCGAAATTCAGAATTTAAGTACAGGGACAAGGAGTAAGTAAGGTATTTTCAGAGTTCAGGGGACATTTGTCCCCCCCAAAAAAAAACTCCCAAAGAGCACAAAAGGTTAAAATGCAAAGAGCGGGCCTCATTTCATATTTCTTGTGCCAACTTCAAACACTATATACATTCAGTTTGCCCAAATCTATGAGGTTGTCACCAATCTCACGGTTCTTAAAGACTCTCGTCTGGAAATCAGAGGCAGCAGACTGCGATCGATGGATTGCTTGCTCGTCCGCTGAGACTCGCTCTCTTCATCAGAATCCCCCTTCCCCGCCCCGGCCTGTCGAAGATGACGTGAGAAAACGCCGTTGCCTGGCACCCGGGAGGCACGACGGATGCCGCCTGAACTTCCCTAGAAACCGGTACCCGCCACTCATCGAAGATTGGGGGGGGGCACTTAACAGCAGCATCCTTCTCCTCGGACTCTCCCCCCCCCAAACTGGGAAGCCGGCACATCCAACTCTCCCACCCCAGAGCTCGCTGGGAAGTTGGCATGAGATAACTTGCAAAAGCCATTTACAAGCCTCTTTCCAAGTGCATTGACCTACGTACGGTAAATTAAGTAGATTTGCGCTTTCACTGTACAGAGAAGATGCGTTCCAGAAAAGTTGCCTACTGTAAACCAATTCCTACCATCGAGTCGTGTGTTTAAAAGCATTAGGAGGTTACGAAAAGGACCCTAAAAGTGAATACCTTCAAAAAAAAAAACAAAGTATTCCTTTCACTTTGAAAATGCAACAACACCCTTCTGTCCTGCTACCAAACAGAATACACCGTCTACACACATACACACGTCTAGACCATCTGCCTTTCTGCAAGCCTCCCCCCCGCCCCGTCTTCCACGCACACGGCTTATCGGCCAGGCAGGGCACACGGCTAGCTATGATTTCTTTTCCTAAGAGGGAACTTTTCTAAGTCACAGCCGTGTTGTGCTTTATGTTAAAAACCGGAGGCCTGATGCACGAAGAACGGGCCTTCCTTTCCCCTGGCTGCCGGCACCGCCTTTTGCCTAACCGTGCTGCCAGGACAGTGCATGGCACGCCACAAGCATCCTGCCCCGCCCCTGGGCCCTACTCGGCACTTGCGTATGCAAGTCAACCCTCTGTCTTTGTTGGGTTGATTTGCATACTCACTTCTGATTGGCCGGTGGGTGTCGCGAAGGTACGGTCGATTTGCAGCTTTCTCTTTCATGAGTGTGGATCCTAAGGATACCTATTTCTCCAAGTCGATGATCTGAAAGACTTAACAGACTCACAGTACCTCATCTTGTCAAGTTCAGTCATGTAAGTACCCAGATAGATTATCATTTCCGCACAAAAGAATGTGTCGGTCGAAAAGGAGGACGGATGCATTGATTATATCTACAGGTCCTAGAACGGTTATAACCAAATCTTCACAGCCGACAAAAACTCAGGCTGGTTTTTCTTATTTACAAGAGCGACTGGGGTCGAGTGCGTCAATTCTCACCACTTTTTCTCCTCCGCCCACAAGCTCGACCAACTGTCAAGTACCTTCCTTTCCTAAGTGCTTCCGCAAACACAGATCCCCAGTAAGTGGCTAAATTTTATTAAAAACGCCATTATTTTTATTTGTGATTTTTTTTTTCTTCACAAGGGCTGGGCCAGACATTACAGTTTATATTTAAAAAAAAAAAAAAAAGTGCTTAAAGCAAATAGGAGTGTAAACGGACCGGAAATAGCAAACTCTTAACGTTGCTATTTTCCCCTAGTTTACATACAAATGACACGCTAAGGAAGATCAACCCTGCCTATCCTGATCCTCCCAGCAGCTCTACTAGGAAACAGTATCCTAGCTGACGTTTACGTCGACGTGGAGATAGGGAAAGTGCACATCTTTAAAGTCTCTCGCTGACTTTTTCCTCAATTCATTTTAAATCAGCGAGGATTCCCTGTAACTGCCATTTCCTTTCCACCAAGTGCTCAACTTGTGTCTCAGACAACAATTAAAAATCAAGGATAATTTAGACTTTAGGCTTCTGTGAAAAGCAGAAGTAAATCTGGATTCCATGCACATTTGTATACACACAGTGGTTCCCTGTAATTCAACAACATGGAGTTTAGACAGACACAAAAAGAGTCTATAACTTGGCACCTTTTCTAACAACTAGGTGTGGAATAATCAGGTGTTCTGATTCCTAGGGTCTCAGGTTAGCCAAGGTCAATGAAACCCAAAATAACCTGTTCAATCCTTCGTTCATTGGTGAGATGAAGACAGATGCTGTGCTATGTTCGTGGGCAATAAATGGCAAACACGAAAGGCGAACGTACCGTGAAGGATACTACCACGTTTTGCTTTCTACACATTATCACCTGTGGCATGTAACGCCTAGATCTACATTTGCATGTCTTATTCATATTCACGGAAGCGTAGGCAAAAACCAATCATTTGGTTAATTCATTCAGTTCTGCATTTCATGGAACACGCTACTCGGACACCAGCTTTCTGGCTTGGAGTTTGTCGACAGACCGAAGGATACTGACAAGATAAGATGAGCAGGTAACCAGACTAAGAAGCAACACAGAAACACCCAAGACTTCCTCCTAAATCCAAATCCCTACCGCCAATTTCCAGAAACCCGGAGGGAATAAAAACGAATCTTAGTGCGGATCAGGAAGGGCTGCGATTATCAGGAAACGCTCAGAAATTCTTTCTTAAAGCCTCCATGGCCCTTAAACTCATCTGGAAGAGGGGAGGAGGGAGAAAAGAGGAATGAGACTACAGAAGAAGAAAATTGCCACTGATGATTCAAAAAAAAAATAATGTCAACAGCTAAGGATTTGGAAACGTTTGCGATTCCATGAAAATGAGCGCTCAATCATCTTTTAAAAATCACAAAAAAAAATGTTCACTTCAAATACCTCAAAACGTGTCCCAAACAGTCCCGTGTTCGGTAAACAGAGAGACGTAATGTCTTTTCTGGATTTGCCACGGCTCTGAGGGCGTGGAAAGGCAGAAGGCAGCAGACCTCCTCGTGGAAAAGCCGCCTCCGCCAGGCGGCCGGCTCGCCAGCACCCACCAACCTGAGGACCGTCGGGTCCGCCTCACGAGTGATGCTCGGCCTCCGAGATGCCCTGCACGGCTGCGGCGCTATCGAGGCCCAGCAGCGTCCCCAGGTACGAGGGCTCCCGGGGGTCCAGCATCTGCTCGGCGCGGACGGGGTGCACGATGTTTGCGGGCTGGGGAGTTAGGGTGTACTTCTCCAGAAAAGCCAGGTCGGCCGCCCGGGGGTAGTCGGCCGGCGGGGGCGGCGGCTGGGGCGACAGCAGGTCGTGCGAAGGCGGCGGCGGCGGCGGCGGGGGCAGGGGGGCGGGGTGCCGCCCCAGGTCCCCCAGGGCCTCGGGCAGCTGCACGGGAACCAGCGTGACGGGCACGCACACCTCGGCGGGCACGTTCTGCAGCAGCGCCTTGGCCTCCGCCGCAGGGTAGGCCTTGGGCTGGTCCAGGTACTGCTTGGCGTCCGCCTGGAAGATCTTGTCGTCGGGCGCGTAGGGCGCGGGCGCGGGCGCGGCCACCAGCTTGTCCTCGGAGGCGCTGGGCGGGTCGTCGGGGGACTTGATGCCGTGCACGTGGTCCGTGTGGTACTTGAGCTTGTCCTTGCGCTTGAACGTGGCGTTGCAGTACTGGCAGTAGAAGGGCCGGGCGTCCGAGTGGATGACCAGGTGCTTGGTCAGGGTCTTCTTGATTCGGAAAGACTGGTTGCAGATCTGACACTTGTACGGCTTCTCGCCTGCGGGAAGAGAAATGGCGTGGTCAGACGGTGATTCTAAGCAGCCAACGGCCCGGGCGGAGTCTTGCAAGGACTTGATAAAAGCGGTCGATCGTGTTACGTGCCACCCCCAAACAGGGAGCTGGCCGGTCAAGAGAAGGGGCTCCCACATTGAGAGATGGGGGTTCGAACTCCGGCTGTGCCACGTGCTAGCCAAACCGGAAGCAAGCTTCCCAGTGATAAGCCGTTGGCCTCGGCCGTCACCCTCCTTTATTCTCCCGGGAGCCTCTGTGTACCCCCAGAGGAGGGCTTCTTCGTGGGGAGTGAGGGGTGTGACTTTGCCTTCCACAGCAGCCTGGTTGCGGTCATAAATTCTTTCCTGTAATTCCTGGCTACTGAAATGACCCCCATCCAGTTACGTTCCCCCATTCTGATAATAAGGAACACAATTATCACAGAAAATGGAAGACCAGAATATTGCTCATTGATAACATCAAACTTTATGTAATGAGTAAAGATCTTAGGGGAAAAAAAATAAAACAACTTAACCGAGAACAACAAAGTTTAAATGCCTCTATTTTACTCCTGAATAATACCCATACACACAAACACACACACACATATGTGTGTATATATATTAAATATATAAGTCACCCATTACGTTTTACCTGAATGCGTCCGAAAATGCATTTCGAGACTTGATTTGCCTTTAAAAAATTTCTTGCAGACGTCACACTGGTGAAAGGTGGCTTTGTATCTAAGAAAATAAAAAGGGTTGAGTTTTCTCGGCGTCATTTCAATGATGTACCACAAATCAAGGTACAATGGTGTCAGGCGAGCACCTGTTAAGAGTGAGTTGGGCGCTGACATGGCCACTGTCTTCAGGGAACAAATACCGCGTGACTTGAAAGAACAAAAGACAACCTGCAGTCACAGACGTGAACACGCTGGCAGGGACCTTCTCCAAAATTACACGAGGTGAGCCTGTCACTGACAATGTTTGCTGCTGAGAAAGCTGGAGCTTTCAAGCTAATGTATGACTTGGGGGAAATCCGCATTTGCCCTTGATCTTGGCAGGGTCCCTGCCCTCCACTCTGGGACGCGAGGGTGACTTCTTGACCCCGTCCTGTGCAATATATGAACACGGGGAGCCCCCATTTCCCCAAGGACGAAGGCAGGGCACGACAGTATCAGTAGGTAACACACCCATTCCAAGTGCCAGGCCGACCGAGAGGTGACAGGCAGCAGAGGATAGGACTCCCTGCCCCGTTTGGGTCCCACCGTGCTCCCGCCCTGACGGAGCGAGCGCTTGCTGAGTGTTAGTGTGGCTGTCACGAACAACACCCACAATTACCCCTCCTTCTGTCAACTGGGCATCTGAGGGAGGCTAGCTTTTCTCCATTTCCGTCAACCAAAATCACACCCGTGACAGCGGACAGCACCATCCAGCTTCAACCACGTCTACTACTCAGCACTTGCTCCTAACACCTCGTCCAAGAGCGTCAAATCATTCAACAGGTGACACTGGACACGTCAGTTAAGCCTGGATCGCTGTCATATTAGAAAGTGGATGATCAGGACCATGCGTGCCTCCTTCAAAGAAAATGCAAGTTTGATCCCCAGTTGGGGCGTGCAGGAGGCAGCCGATCAATGTTCAGTGCTTAGTGTGGTTAACAAGATTTAAGTTCTGACCACAAACATTCCCAGTAACTGCTGTCTCATTTATATAATAAAAGGATAATATGCAAATCGACCCAACAGCAGAACCGGTCACCATGACACACACTGACCACCAGGGGGCAGACACTCAACGCAGGAGCTGCCTCCTGGAGGTCAGGGCGCTACCACAGGGGCATTACCACTCAGCCTGAAGTGGTAATGGGCTCACGCTGGCGGGCGCAGTAAGTGGCAGCGGCAGCTGGACATCCCCCGGGCTGAGGGAACCCCCCCAGAGTGCACGAATTCTGTGCACTGGGCCTCTAGTTAAGTATAACGCACAGGCAGTGGTCTATGTGCCGAGAGCCACAGCAGCCAAACACACGAACCCCCTAAAGAGGCCCAAGCTTTGATGTTTGTTATTAAGCTCCATGCCCACCGCCTCCGAGCTCTGAACAGCTGGGACCCAGCACCAAGGCATGTCTTGCCCAATTCCTCTGGGCCTGCAGAGAACTAGAGCAGCACGAGAGAGCTGGTGAGCCCACCCATCCCCAACTAAACAGCCTAAACCTTGTCACACTCTGTCAACCAAGCTGACCCGACGCATGGCTGCCGGAAGCGGCCTCGGCACTTACTTCTGCCACACTTTCTCTCCAAGGTGCACGCTCTTGTAATGGACGGTGAGGTGATCCCTTCGGCCGAAGCATTTCCCGCACTCTTCGCACTGATGAGCCTTTTCACCTTAAAGACCCAAATGTTTTATTATGACACGCTCTTCAGTATCATAAATCCCAGAAACACATCACCAAACAGGAAAACAACTCGGGGAGAAGCAGACCCGGAGAGAAAGGCCACCCTGATTTCTGGGCGACCTGCTTCACGTTCCTCCCTCAGATGCCTCCTCTCAACGAACCTACGCTTCTTTTCATGGGCATGGACTCTGTTCCCTCTGTCAGCAGCCCTTTGCTGCGGGCTGCCAATCTCACCTTCCGATGTGACAGAGCAAGATCAATGGAACGACTTCAAAAACGCAGGGTTGGGGGAGGGAAGGGGACATCTTAAATGAGCATACATTGAATCAAGACGAGGCTGCCTTACTATCTGAGAAAGCACCTGAACATTTTCAGATCTTTGTATTCTACTTTAAAAAGGCAGTCCTCTGTGGGGTTTGCTCACATTTAAGGTCCAAAATCTATATATAAAAACCTAATATGCAAAGTGTCCCCTCAGGAGTTCGACCGGGAGACTGGGAGTTCGATTGCTCGCTATTACGTACTTCTTTCTCTGCAGGGCATCGTGGGTATTTTCACAGCCCAGCCACCAGGGGTGGCATGGAACAAAGGAAGGCCCCAGCTGGCAGCCGGAAGGAAAGCCTGGTCAGCAGCCAGAAGGCCCTGATCAGCCCTGATCACCGGCCAGGCCTAGGGACCCTACCCGTGCACAAATTTCGTGCACCGGGCCTCTAGTACAAATATCAAGCAAAATTCTAGATGAGTTCCATTTCTCATCTCTATTCTTATGTGCAGTTACAAAGGCTTGACCTTTGAAAAATCACTTTCTCAATACCAGTGTACAGTTAAACCATGTGCCCCTAGAATTAGGAATTTAGAATTCTTCACCTAAAAATGAAAATAGAGAATTCCAGTGGGAACTTCCTAAGACTTTTAACATGCTTTTGAAATGGTACTCTGCTGTATTCCTGATACTTAGCTGTGTGTACAGTGACGGTAATAATAGTCACCACCTGCCCTTGCTGGTTTGGCTCAGTGGGTAGAGCATCAGCCCGCAGACTGAAGGGTCTCAGGTTCAATTCCGGCCACGGGCACATGCCCAGGTTGCAAGCTTGATCCCCAGTAGGGGATGTGCAGGAGGCAGCCAGTCACTGATTCTCTCTCATCATTGATGTTTCTATCTCTCTCTCTCTCCCTTTCCCTTCCTCTCTGAAATCAATAAATATATATTTTTTAAAAAAAAGGTAGTTAGAACCAGCATTCAAAAGAGTGTCCTTCATACACCCAATTATTAGACCAATGGCCAGCATTAACGAGCATTAACTGGCATGGACTTTTCAGGTGCCTACTGCAGGAGGACTGGGAACAGCCTTCCGAACACACCTCACCTGAGTGGATCTTCTTGTGCTTCGTAAGGTGGTCGTGGCGGATGAAGGTCTTCCCACACTCATCGCACTCGTACCGCTTATCGTCGTGATGCACTCGTAAGTGAAGTCTGTGGGGAGAAGAGGTGAAGAGCAACTGGAGACGGGGGTTCGGGAGGAACCCCGGGGTTCACTCCACTGGGGGAGGGCGGGCTGTCTGCTCCCCGCTCTTCCCTTTCTGGCTCCCCCTTTCTAGGACCTTGAGCCCCGCCTGCTCTGACCACCACCTGCCACCAGGCTCCCTGCTCTCCTGGCCTCTTCCAACCAGCACTCAGCTCTGCCCAGGATGGCTCACCCGCTCCCGGACCACACTCCTTCCTGGCCTTTCAGCTCCGTCCTCTGCTCCACCACACCTAGCACCCGGCCGGGCTCGGATCTCCGAGCAGCCGAAGGGGGAGAGAATCCAGAAGGACCGGAAGCAAAGGGGTGGGTGCCCGAGGGACACACACGGGTGGGGGGCAAGTGACAGACAGTACCTAGAGGAACCCGTTCGGAGAACCGGCCGTGCTGATAAAGCGACCGTCGAGAATTGAGTGAATGTATAAGTAATCAGCTGTCTAACCATGACAGTTTACTACTGCTCTTCCTATTGAACTCAACAAAAGGTGGCTCATTTCAGAGTTACCCAAGGACAGAGTATAAAAGGCTGAAATTCTTAAAACTCATTTAACTGGAATTATTTTTATCCTCACTCTCCTCCAACCATGTAAGTCCCAGAGAAGTGAATAAATAGCCTTCTCATCCCAGTGCCCAAACCTGCTGATTCTACTGTCACTAAAGCTGTAAACGGACTGAATTACATGTGAAGGGAAGCATTCTGTTGAAACTTAGAGAGGTAAACGGCAAAGCCTTAAGGTTAACATTCTTCAGAGCATTAATTGAAAGTAAAATTGTACACGTATCTCCAAGTACACAGTCACCTATTCATTGAGGGGAAAAAAGCAACTTTTCAGAAACTGCAAATGTGGTCAAGGATTCAGCTGCAGAAATAATTACAGGGATTTCGAATAATGAAGACTTTCAAAAACTGAGAATCCTGGAGTTTTCCATCTTGCCCTATTTTCATACCAAACGATTCTTCGACAATCGAGAGCGAAGAAACACACTAAGTTTACAACAGCAGAGTTGGAATAAATTTTGACTCAAAGGAAAGTAATGAAATAAATCTTGAAATGCTGACAATGCAGACAGGAAAGCATCCAGCAGACTCGGTGACGAGGAAATGTTTAAAAATATTGTCTGGCACAGAATGAGGACGACATTCAAAGTGGTAGGGGGAAGGCTACAAGTTTATTTTTTTTTGTACAACTTTGCTTGTTCCAGTGCTAAGAAATATTTTAATAAACACACAACTAAGCTAATGATAAGAAAATAGAATTAAAATGAAGACGTAGCCCTAATTGGTGTGGCTCAGTGGATAGAGCATCAGCCTGCAGACTGAAAAGTCCCAAGTTCAATTCTGGTCAAAGGCATGGACTTGGTGGCGGGCACATCCCCAGTAGAGGGTGTACAGGAGGCAGCTGATGGATGTTTCTCTCTTATGGATGTTTCTAACTCTCTGCCCCTCTCCCTTCCTCTCTGTAAAAAAAACAAACAAACAATAAACTATATTAAAAAAAGAAAGTCGTCCTGTTCACTTCCATCCGGGGAAGGAAGAGGGCTGACGCACCTGTAGGAGCTGCCATGCCGGAAACGCTGCCCGCAGATGCTGCAGAGGTGGGGCTTCTCGCCACTGTGGATCCGCATGTGCTCCTTCAGCGTGGTTCTACATGAACAGACACACATGCAAACCAAAGATGTCCTCAGTGCCCACGTATATATACACCAAACAGACGCCCAGCGGTGTTCAAGCGAGCCCTCTCCTTCTACGATCAGTCTCACCTGCACACACACACACACACACACACACACACACACACATACACACACACACACGCTTGCTGTTCTCTCTCCTCTTAAAAAAACAAAGAGTTGCCAAAACCGGTGTGGCTCAGTGGATAAAGCATTGGCCTGCGGACTGAAAGGTCCCAAGTTCAATTCCGGTCAAGGGCATGGACCTTGATGGCGGGCACATCCCCAGTGGGGGGTATGCAGAAGGCACCTGATTGATGTTTCTCTCTCATTGATGTTTCTATCTCTCTATCCCTCTTCCTTCCTCTCTGTGAAAAATCAGTAAGTTTTTGTACTTTTTTAATTTTTTTAACTTTGGGCTCCTTTGCCAGTGGTTTGCCCATGATTTAACTCTCCATCTTACACAAAACTTGGAGCAGAATAAAGAGAAGACACATAATTGATCTGCTGAACTAGGGAACTGTGTTCTGAACTGCCTAAAAGACCAACTCTGGACGTCCGCCAGGGTCAGGCCAGAACACATCGACCCTGCCCTGCGCGCTGGGGAGGGGAGAGGGGGGTGCCCAGCAGCCAGGGCCTGAGCGGGGGATGGCAGAACCCATGACCGCACTCGCCAGGCCCCCGCACGGCGTGCGTGCGCGGCCACGCTCACCTCTCTCGCACGGACTTCCCGCAGATGAAGCAGGTCCACTTCCTCTTGCCGCCGTGCGTGCACTCTATGTGGCGCTTCAGGTTGCCCGTGTCGTTGAACTGGCGGCCGCAGATGTCACAGGGAAAGGGACCTGCCAGGGGAAGGACGGGGCGAGTCAGGTCTCAGGAGCAGATGCTGAGCTCAGCCCCGCTGGTGTGTGTGAGACAGGGGGCTGTGGACAACCTCTAGGACATGCCTCTCTCCTCCTCCTCCTCCACCTCCTTCTCCTTCTTTCTTTCCTCCTCCTCCTCCATCTCCTCCTCCTCTTCCTCCTCCTCCCCCTCCTCCTCGGTGGTGGGACAGCAGCAGGCCCCCCAGCACCCTGTGATCACCACCTGCTGCCGCTGCTCAGGAAAAGGCCGTCTGCTCACCCAGATGGAACTTCTCTTGGTGCTTTAACCGGGCAAACCGGGACTTGAAATGCTCTTCGCAATAGGTGCACTTGAAAGGCTTGTCTTGCGAGTGCAGAATCATGTGTTCCTCCAGGTGAGGTTTCCGAGTAAAATACTTCTTGCAAATCTAAAAGAACACGCCCACAGAGTGTAAGGGAACCCGAGTTAAAAATTAAAATACAAAGCTCGCGATGAGGAATAAACCTATAAATTCAAGTAGATTTAAAAAAATAAAATAAAATAAGCGTGCTAACAGGGCTGCTCTGGGGCCTACAGAGCCCTCTAGCTTTGGCCGAGGCTCCCTGGGCCCCAGCCGCCATGGCAGAAGGAAGCTCAAGTAGCCCCAGGAGACCAAAGCAGAGAAGACAAAAGGGATTCCACCAACAGTCCTCACCCAACTCCCAGCCGACTAGTGAGCGAGCCACTTGGGAAGTGACCCAGGCCAGGCCAGAGCAGCCCACCCGCTGGTGGCAAAGGACTGGGTGACATCGGCTAAGACCATGTGGGCCAGAAGAATCGCCTTGCAAAGCCCTGCCCCACCTTCAGAGGACGGAGCCGGAAAATGGTGAGAGACAAAAAAAATGACTGTTGACGGCTTGTCAACAGGTCGTGAGGGGGCTCATTATGTAGCAACAGACCATCAGAAATGGAGGAGGAGTTCTAACATGTGATCTTCACGGGCGATAGTGGTGTCACAGATAACATATAACATACACAGCCTCAAGTTCCAGATGTGGTGACCGCATCAAAACAAAGCCCAGCCTGTATTTACCAGGTTCATCACCAGCCTCGATTTACCCACCGTAGGATGTCTCTGCATGAAAGGCAGATCCAAAAGGCAGTGGCACTACGTCTGTGTTGCGTTCAAGTCTAGTTACTTTCCCCAAAGGTGCCCTTACAATATTTAGTCTCTAATACACGTGAAAAGCTATTACCTCACATTTCCAACTTTCACTCTTTGTCTTCTTGATGGAAATAAATTCTTGTGCATTTTCAGGATGAAACCTGGAAGAGAAAAAGAAAAAGATGATCAAGAAAAGATTAGTTATATCAACATTCCATAGAATCAGTGGACAGTAATTACAGTCAGACAGATTCCTTTCTTACACAGATACACACACATGAGTATGTTAAGAATACATATGTCACTTCATGATGTGAATGCATATGCACAAATTTATCCAGAAATCGTCAGAAAGTCTAGACAGACTTTAAATACATTCAGGGAACTAACGGTAGCTATTCAGAGATAATCTACAAGGTGATTCACTTAATTTTGGGGGTTTTTTTATGGCCAGATTTCAGTAAATTTAATGTCTTAGAGTTAAATGGTCTCTCTCACAAATTTTTACTTTATCAACAAAAGACAAAGTTGAGCATGAGGAATAAGCTTGCGTTCTAAAACTATATTATTTTGAAAACAAACTTGCCAAAACCCAGGACAGAAAACAAGATCGCTAAATTGCCGTATCTGAAATGTCTACAGTCTAGACCAGTGGCCGGCAAACTCATCAGTCCACAGAGCCAAATATCAACAGTGCAACATGGAAATTTCTTTGGAGAGCCACATTTTTTAAACTTAAACTTCTTCTAACGCCACTTCTTCAACACAGACTCACCCAGGCCGTGGGATTTTGTGGAAGAGCCACACTCAAGGGGCCAAAGAGCCACATGTGGATCGAGAGCCGCAATTTACCGACCACGGGTCTAGACTAAGGAGCGAGTTTCAACTTCAAAAGCCTTTGTCTCAAAAGCATGAAAAAAAAAATGTCAACAAACTAACATTTGCCGCTCTTAATATGTGTGTGTGTGTGTGTGTGTGTGTGTGTGTGTGTATGTATATACACACACACACACACACATATATGTGTATATATATTTTTCAGAGAAGGGAGAGGGGTAGAGAATTAGAAACATCGATGAGACACCGATCAGCTGCCTCCTGCCCACCCTCCACTGGGGATGTGCCCGCGACCAAGGTCCATGCCCTTGACCGGAATCGAGCCCGGGACCCTTCAGGCTGCAGGCCGACGCTCTATCCACTGAACCACACCGGTCAGGGCTTCATACATGCATAGTCTGCAGAACCTGCAGCAGTGACAGCCCTGGAGACAAGTCCCCCCCACCGTCCCCGGCGCCCTGTGTACTGAAATGAGGCACGATCGGGTGTGTGAGAAGGAGGCACGCTCGGGCGTGTGACGGAAGCCGGGTCACACTTGCCTCTTGACGTGCTTGGCCAGCGTCTTCTTGCTGGCGTGCAGCTTGTTACAGTACGGGCACTTGTGCTCCTTCGGGTGGAAGTCCGTCCCGCTGCTGTGCTTCCTGCGGTGGACGGTGAGGTTCGACTTGGTCGAGTAGCGCTGGTGACAAACGTCACACTCGAAGGGCTTCTCCCCTGTGTGAACACGCGTGTGGCTCTCGTATTTCCCTGGGAAAGAAGAGAGAGAGAGAGAGAGAGAGAGAGAGAGAGAGAGAGAGAGAGAGAGCGAGCGAGCGCGCTAAGTTAAATTCAGTGCCTTTGCCACAGTGACTGAAATCTGACAGTTGGTGGTGTGGGGAGGGGGGGAGAGAATAATACACCTCATGATTAATAGCCTAGTTCCGTGGTCGGAAAACGGCGGCTCTCGAGCCACAGGCGGCTCTTGGGCCCCTTGAGGGTGGCTCTTCGACCAAATACCACGGCCTGGGCGAGTCTGTGCTGAAGAAGTGGCGCTAGAAGAAGTTTAAACAATGTGGCTCTCGAGAGAAATTCCAATCGCTGTCCTGTGGATGTTTGGCTCTGGTGACTCATGAGTTTGCCTGACCACTGGCCTAGTTAATCCACAGACCCGCACCCGCACCCACAGCTAAAGGAAGTTTACCTAAACTTGTGACTTTGATAAACCTCAATGCCTTGTTGTTTTGAGCTCAGAAGACACCTTCCCCCGAAAACTTGAGTCACCATGTCCCCCTTGTTCAAGGGTTAAGACCGAATGCAGGCTTGTTGGGGAGACAGCTGTGGTCGAGAGTCCGGAGGAAAAACCCGGAATGACTTTTCTCTGACGTCACCAATAAAGAGGAGGTTTGATAAGTTATGAGCCCAGTTTGGAGAGCTATGTGCTGGGCTTACCGGGCCATTTGTGAACTGACTCTCTGCTCACTCATCTCAAGTCAAATTAGGTCAAATGAAGGCAGAATACAGGAGGCATGTGCTCAGAACCCAAAGTCTAAGGAATAAAATCTACTGGAAAGATGAAATGCCCTCAGGTGTCTCAGTGCAAAAATGCCATTCTCTCCTCTGCACCCTCCTCCTGAGTTACTCAAGAAGGTTACATTACTCATGTTCGTAAAAATCAGAGCTGCACAGTAAAAATAAATTATTAAATTGAATTGTCGAAAGTATTCTCATTGGGAGTGACAACTATTCAGAGGCATGATAAAAAGCAAAAAGATGTTAGCACTGCTGTGCCATCAGTATACTGTCACATATTTTGAGTGGAAATTATTACCAAGCCTATATAATAAAAGGCTAATAACGGAACAACCGATCGCTATGATGAGTACTGGTCACCAGGGGGCAGACGCTCAATGCAGGAGCCGGCCTAAGCCAGCAGTTGGACATCCCCTGAAGGCTCCCAGACTACAAGAGGGTTAGGGCCAGGCTGAGGGAGTCCCTCCACCCCCAGTGCACGAATTTTGTGCACTGGGCCCCTGGTACTTTATAAAACATAAATTCCAATCCCCACCTATACCACTTACGTGAGGAATTCAACCCTGCCAGACACACAGGGGCGGATTACACTGAGCGATTTTACAAATTCAGGTTGCACTCTTATGTTCCTTTTACCATTTTATGTGGTAGAATACATCTCACAACTTCATAACTTTGATTTAGTATATGGAAGATATAAATCGTTGCAATTTACAAGTTCCCATTGGAAAAGTTCATATAAGAGGTCTTCAAAAATTACTTTACTAGCAAATATTAGATATCTTAAATATTGACTGGCATGTTTGTAACTTAAGCTGACATACCACATTCCCTACATATACCTTTCTAATAAGGGAAAAGGTGATTTATTCATTCTTACAACCACCAAAGTCACTTCCTAAAGACTCTTCCTACAAGATTAAACCACCATCAGCACAGTTTTATTCTCAACTATGTACCAGTGTCATCTGAAACCTCCCAATTCTAAACCATGGCAGACACGGAAAAAGTAACTGTATCTCTAACTCACATATTACCAACTTCAAGAGGAAGTGGTATACACATTACTAAACTAAATCTAATCTAACCTAATTCGATTTTCTATAAGACTCAAAAATAGCACTTATTCAATTAAATTAGCATATAAATCAAATCTCTGCACTCATCCTAACTGATGCTCTGGAGTTGCTCAAACCAAAGACACGAACCAATCATCTGTCACCTACTGCCAGGGCACGAGGAAGAGAAAATAAAGCCTTATAAATACTTCAATTACAGTGGTACCTCGAGATACGAGTTTAATTCGTTCCGTAACCTTGAGGCGTGGGAAACTATGAGATGCTCGAGTCGCGGTAAACGGGTGGGTCGAGTGCAGCTGGCCGATCCTCGCAATTACTTGTATCTCAACTGTTGCTCATATTTCAAAGCAAAAATCGCTCGCTTGACAGCTCATATCTCAAAAATCTCGTATGCTAGGGCACTCGTATCTCGAGGTACCACTGTATTTCCTGAATCACAGCGAATTTAAACCAACAGGATGAAACCTGTCCTGAGAATCCAACACCCGCCCTCGTGAAGTCTTCTTTTGAAGATGGACTTTTCCAAGTTTCGGTTTTAATCACGGCCTTCAAAAAGACCCCTGGGCCAAGACCGGTTTGGCTCAGTGGATAGAGCGTCAGCTTGTGGACTGAAAGGTCCCAGGTTCGATTCCGGTTGGGGGCATGTACCTTGCTTGCGGGCACATTCCCAGTGGGGGCGTGCAGGAGGAGGCTGATCGATGTCTCTCTCTCATCGATATTTCTGACTTTCTTTCTCTCTCCCTTTCTCTTTGTAAAAAATCAATAAAAAATATATTAAAAAAAAAAATTTTTAAAAGACCCCTGAAAACTGAGTGGTTAGAGACATGGAAGACCCGCTCTCTTTCCTTACCTATCCGGTCAAAGGTTTTATCGCAGATGGGACACTGCAGGATCTTTTTGTTATTTATCTGGATGACCACGGGGGACAGCCCCACGCGAATACTTCCTACAGCATCGCCCGTCTCGGGTTCCTCCTCCTCCTCCTCTTCTTCCTCCTCCTCCTCCTCTTCTTCTTCCTCTTCCTCCTCCTCCTCCTCCTCCTCGGCATCATCATACTGCTCCTTGTCGCTCTGCTCTTCGATGTCAAAGAACTCTCCGGCCATCTCCTCCTCCTCCTCGAGCGCGTTCTCCTCGGCGTTCCATTCGCTGCCCGGGTCCTCGGAATCGTTCCGGTCCGCCTTCTCCTTCTCGAGGCCGCCTCGCGTCAGAGGGTCCGAGCCGTCGCCACTCTCCTGCTCCTCCTCGTCGTCCTCTTCCTCCTCCTCCTCCTCCTCCTCCTCTTCCTCCTCGTCATCACTGGTGTCGTCAAACTTCACGGGGAACTTGCGGCTCCTCTTGGACCGCCTCCTGGCGGAGAAGCCGCCCCGGTCCAGCATCTTTAGCCCATGTTTCTTCCCTAAGAAGAGGGACCGGTGCGTCTTGGCCAAGTGGTTCTCCAGCGACTTCTTGTAGCAGAAATGCCGGCTGCAGAACTTACACTGATGGTGGGGATCGGAGAGCCCGCCGCCGCCACCGCCGCCTCCACCACCGGTTAGCTCGCCGAGCGTCTCCTCCTCCGGGGCGGCCTGCTGCTCCCCCCGCGGCGGGGGCTGGAACGGCCCGGCGCTCTCATTGTTGAGCAGCTTGACCGCGTCGATGATGTCCAGGAACTTGGCGGCCTCGAGCACCAGCGGGATCTCGTACTTGGACACGAAGAACTCGGACGTGTACAGGAACTCGAGCAGGTGGCGGAAGGCCGAGTGCGTGACGTGGTCCAGCGTGACCACGTCCGCGCCGGGGTTCTTGCTCAGGCACGCGTGGAAGTAGCTGCTGCCCACGGCCACCACCACCTTGTGGGCGCTGAACTCCTTGCCGTCCACGACGATGAGCAGGTCGCAGAAGGACGGCTGCTTCTGCCGGTCCGCATTGAGGTACTTGAGCAGGTTCTTGTGGTACTGCCAGGAGCTCAGGAGCTTCCTCTGGTCGGGGGCCGGGGGGGCCGGGGCCAGGGCCGGGGCCGGGGGAGCCGGGGGCCGGTCCGGGCGGCAGCAGCGGCGGCGGCGGCGGATGGCCTCCGGCGGGGCGGGTCTCTCGGGGGCGGGGGCTCGGGTCAGCGGGTCGCGCGCCCCGGCCGCGGCGGCCGCCACCGCATGTCCCTTGGCGGCGGGGGGATCGGTCCGGCGGCCCAGGCGGATTTTCTCGTCAAGACGGAAGGCCACCTTTCTCCTCTTCTTCATTGCAGGGCGGCGCCGGTGCCGGGACAGGAAGCGTCATTAAGCGGCTGAAAGGGATGCTGCGTCGCCAGGAAAAGGTAAAAAAAAAAAAAGAAAAAAAAATAGAAGAAAAAAAAAAAGAGCCGAGGCCGGTGTGGCTCAGTGGAGAGAGCGCCGGCCTTCGGACGGAAAGGTCCTCCCGGGTTCGACGCCGGTCAAGGGCATGTATCCTGGTGGCGGGCGCATCCCCAGCAGGGACATGCAAGAGGCGGCTGATCGGTGTCTCTCATCGATGTTTCTAACTTTCTATCCCTTTCCTTTCCTCTCTGCAAAAAAAAAATCAATAAAATATATATTTTAGAAAAAGAAAAACAGAAAAAAAAAATCTGTATATTTCCCCACGTCTTCTGTGCACGGAGAGAGACAGTGGATAGCGGTTCCTGGAGGGGCGTTGCCCGAGGCTTTGGGGAGCTGCAAAAAAATTGGAAAAAAAAGGCAGAGAGGCATTAGATGGCTCCTTGGCAAAAGCACCCCCAAACCTCCGCCCCACCGCACCCCACCCACCCATCAGCCCTCCGGCCCATCAGGGCGCCGGGATGGCCCAGTGTCCTCCGCGCTCAGGCCACTCACTCCACCGGGGGGCTGAGATTTCAGGGCGGGGAGCCGCGTCGGGGGAAAGACAACCCACAAAGGACGCTTCGCCCAGGCAGCCCGAGCTGCATGCACCCATCCCGGGGTTGGGGGGACCTGACGCGGGCCACGAGGGGCGCCTGTGACCCCCCGCGGGTGCAGGTGGGCGCGGGCGCGGCCCCGGGGCGGGAGTGACAATAAGGCCTCCGCCGCCGCCGCCGCCGCCGCCGACCGCCGCGACGTCCGGTCTCTCTTCTCGGGGAACATGCTTTTCCGGGGCTGCCGACTTGGGGGGGGGGAGGAGACACCCCGAGAGCCCCCCGAGGCCCGCGCGCCACCCCCGGAGCGCGCGCCCCGGCGCAGGACGGCGCGCGGGGTCAACCTCAGGGACGACCCCGCGGGCAGTGGCGCCTCCGCAGGCCCAGCCCCCGGCGCTCGCTGCCGGACACCCCGTTCCCCCTGACCCCCCCCTCCGCTTCCGGGGTCCCCCCCGGCCAGCAGCAGCGCCCCGAGGCTCCCTTACCCGGAACCCAGGGCCGCCCCGCTGGCTGCCGGCCGCCGCCGCGCTCCGCTCCCGGCGCGCTCGCTCCAGCGCCGACCCACTTCCGGGTTCAGCCCCCGCCGCCCCCCC
>PVJN01041123.1:0-18919 GCA_004026805.1 Lasiurus borealis
GGGTAAAGCGTATATGCATGTAAATTCTTTGGTTAATCTCTTCCCACTCCCCTTCTCCTTTCCCTCGGAGATTCATCAATCTGTTCCATGTTTTCATGCCTCAGGTTCTATTTTACTGATCAGTTTATTTTATTACTTGTTCATTTATTTTTATTTTCAGATTTAATTATTAATAGGTATATATTTATTGCCTTTTTATTGTTCATATTTGTTATCTTTTCTCCTCCTTCTCTTTTCCTCCTTCTCCTTCTCCTCCTTCTTCTTCCTCTTCTTCTTGAACATTTCATGTAATCTTCAACATTTCATGTAATTCTGGTTGGGTGGTGATGAACTCCTTTAGCTTTTTCTTATCTGAGAAGCTTTTTATCTGACCTTTAATTATAAATGATAACTTTTCTGGGTAGAGTAATCTTGGTTACAGTTCCTTGCTTTTCATCACTTTGAGTATTTCTTGCCACTCCCTTCTGGCCTACAAAGTTTCTGTTGAAAAATGAGCTGACAGTCCTATGGGTGCTCCCTTATAGGTAGCTGTTTTTCTCTTGTTGCTTTTAAGATTCTTTCTTTTACCCAAACTGGTTTGACTCAGTGGATAGAGCATCGGCCTGTGAACTGAAAGATACCAGGTTTGATTCTGGTTAAGGGCATGTACTTTGGCTGTGGGCACATCGCCAGTGGATAGCATGCAGAAGGCAGCTGATCGATGTTTCTCTCTCATCAATGTTTCTAACTATCTATCCCTCTTCTTTCCTCTCTGTAAAAAATCAATACAATATATATATTTTTAAAAGATTCTTTCTTTGTCTTTGCCTTTGGCATTTTAATTATGATGTGTATTGGTGTAGACCTTTTTGGATTCATCTTGTTAAGGACTCTCTGTGTTTCCTATACTTAATATGTCTATTTCTTTCATCAGGTAAGGGAAATTTTCTGTATTATTTCTTCAAAAAGGTTTTTAATTTCTTGCTCCCTCTCTTCTTCTGATGTAAATTTTGGTATGCTTTAAGTCCCAGAGGCTCCTTACACTATCTCTATATTTTTTTAATTCTTCTTTATTTTTAATCTTCTGATTGGGTATTTTTTTAATAAATCTTTATTGTTCAGATTATTACAATTGTTCCTCTTCCCCCCCCTTAATTCCCCTTCATCTAGTTTCTACCCCACCCTCTGCCCTTACTGCCCCCCACCACTGTCCTGATCCATAGGTATATGATTTTTGTCCAGTCTTTTCCCACAACCCCACACCCCTTCCTCAAGTATTGTCAGTCCACTCCCTTTCTATGCCCCTGATTCTATTATATTAACCAGTTTATTCTCTTCATCAGACTTTTTATTCACTGGATTTTCTGGTTCACTTATTGATATATATGTATTTGTTGTTCATAATTTTTATTTTTATCTTTATCTTAACCTTTTTCTTCTTCTTCCTCTTCTTAAAGGATACCTTTCAGCATTTCATATAATCCTAGTTTGGCAATGATAAACTCCTTTAGCTTTTTCTTATCTGTGAAGCTCTTTATCTGCCTTTCAATTGTGAATGATAGCTTTGCTGGGAAGAGTAATCTTGGTTGTAGGTTCTTGCTATTCATCACTTTGAATGTTTCTTGCCACTCCCATCTGGCCTGCATAGTTTCTGTTGAGAAATCAGCTGACAGTCGTATGGGTGCTCCCTTGTAGGTAACTAACTATTTTTCTCTTTCTGCTTTTAATATTCTCTCTTTGTCTTTTGGTCTTGGCATTTCAATTATGATGTGTCTTGATGTGGTCCCTTTGGATTCCTTTTGTTTGAGGTTCTGTGTGCTTCCTGGACTTGTAAGTCTATTTCTTTTACCAGGTGGGGGAAGTTTTCTGTCATTATTTCTTCAAATAGGTTTTCAGTATTTTGCTCTCTCTCTTCTTCTGGCTCCCCCATAATTCTGATGTTGGTATGCTTGAAGTTGTCCCAGAGGCTCCTTACATCATCTTCATATTTTTTAATTCTTTTTTTCTTTTTGCTTTTCTGGTTGGGTGTTTTTTGCTTCTTTGTATTTCAAATATTTAACTTGATTCTTGCAGTCTTCTAATCTGCTGTTGGATCTCTGTATATTATTTTTAATTTCAGTCTATGTATGCTTAATTTCTAGTTGATCCTTTTTCATATTCTTAAGGGTCTCACTAAATTTATAGGCCTTTTCTAGAAAATTCTTGAAAAACCTTATAGCCGTGATTTTGAAATCTATATCCAGTCGTTTATTTTCCTCCATTTCTTTCCTTTGTGGGCTAATTCTTTGTCTCCGCATTTTGGCTGCTTCCCTGAGATAATAGAATGGCTTTGTGTGTTAGGTGTTCTATTGGGGCCAGTGGCTCAGCCTCCCCAGTTACCTAAGGTGGACTCTCTTGGTGCACCCCTTTGTGGGCTGTGTGCACAATCTTATTGTAGGTAAGCATTGATTGTTGTTGGTATCACTGTGGGGGAATTGACCTCCAGGCTAATTGGCTGTGAGAATCAGCTGTGTCTATGCCAGGAGAACTTCTGTGCTGGAGACACCCTTATGAGACAAGACTTGCTTCAGTGGGGCTTTGGTGCTCACTGAGTCTGCCCCCTGAGTGTGTGTCCCTTATGAATCTTAGGAGTTGTAATCTGGATGGTCCCACTCTGATCTCTAGGTACACTGGCTCTTGGATCTCCAAGAAGGTGCTAATTTAGCCTCTGCCCGAGGCCACCCAGCAGGAGCTACAGAGAGACCTGCAGATTCTTCTTCTTTGTTTGGGTTTTGGAGTGCCCAGATGAGGCCCAGCTGTGAAGCAATGCAAGCTGCTGTGGAGCCTTGGGCCTTCTTTTGGATCTTCTGGGTCTCACTGACTCAGCTGTAGGTAAGTTTAAAATTCAAAGGACTAGGCCTTTCCTATGCAAAAGCCTCTGTACTCAGCTTGGATGGGATGGAATCTCATGGAGAGCAAACAGCAATGGCTTTGAGAGGTAGAATCACAGGGTGGTGCAAACAGTGATGGCTTCCCATCAGCCCTGCCCTAATAGGCCCCTGGTTCTCAGCATCCTGTGGTAATTGCTGCAAGCACCTCTAAGAGAAAGCCGCCCTCAAGTTCGCCCACTGCCAGACAGTCCAATTTCTCCCTGAATGAATCTGGATCCCCAGAGTCTCAACCAGAACTGGAGTTCAGTGCAGTGAGGAGCTTTTGTCTCCCTCCTGATTGAGAAAGCCTGCGGTGTGCTCAGTTGCCACCTCTCTCAGTGTGCATGCCTCCGTACTTCTGCCTTGCACAGCTCCTATAAGCCACGGTGTGTTTTTCTTTCCTTCTAGTTGTAGAATTTCCACTCAGCCAGCCTTCCTGTGGTTCTGGATGATGTCCATTTTGTCTTTTAGTTGTAGTTTTGAAATTATTGTGCAAGGCATCAGTTTAGGTGTTTACCTATGTTACCATCTTGATTTCTCTCCCTGGTTGGGTATTTTTTGCTTCCTTATATTCCAAACTCTTGATTCTCAGCATCCTGTGCTAGACTGTTGATTCCCTGTAAATTGTTCTTTATTTCAATTAGTCTATCCTTCATTTCTGACTGATCCTTTGTTATGTTGTTGATATTATCATACATTCCTTGAAGTTCTCTATAAATTACTTGAGCATCCTTATAACCATTGATTTGAACTCTGAATCTGGCAGTTTTCTTGTTTCCATTTCATTAAGTTCTTTTTATGAAGATTTCTTTTGTTCTTTCATTTATGATATATTTCTTTGTCTCCACATTTCGGCTGTTTCCCTGTGTTTGTTTCTATGTGTTAGATAGAGCTTCTATGTATCCTGGACTTCATTGAGTGACCTTGTGTAATAGGTGCCCCATAGGGCCCAGTGGCTCAGCCTCCCCAGTCACCTGAGCTGGCACTCCAGGTGCACCCCTGTGTGAGCTGTATGCACTGTCCTATTATAGTTGAGCCTTGATTGCTTTGGCATCACTGGAAGGCATTGACCTGCAGGCCAATTGGTTTTGAGGATTAGCTATGATTACAGTGGAAGAGCTGCTGCACAGGAGTCAACAGTATAGAGCAAGGCTTGCTTCAGTGGAGCTTTGGTGCTTACTGAGTCCACCCCTTGAATGTGTCGATTGTGTAGGTGGTAGGGTTGTAATCCAGTGTGGTTGAAACTGACCACCGAAAACACTGATTCTGGAGCCTCCTGGGAGGTGCAGTCAGCCACTGTCTATACCTTGCTCAGGGTGACCCAGAATTAGCTACAAAGCTATCTGTACATGGCTGCTATTTGCATTGGACCTGGAGGTGCCCAGGAGACACCAAGCTATAAACCATGGTGGGATGTGGCTAGTGCTGGATCTGGGGCCACTTATTGAGAGGTATGGGACATGCTGATGCCAACTGATGCTTGTTTGAGATATTTTAGGAAAATCCAAAGCATGAGGCAAGAAAGGCCAGTGGTATGGAAAAGCCACTGGAAATGACTTGGATGAACCTGCAAGTAGGGAAGGTCTTGGTCTCAGAGAATCAGCAGAGCAGGGTGAAAACTGTAAGCCAGGTTAATGGAGATTCAGATATTGTGCCCACCTGCTGGCTTTGTGGTAGGAAGGGCTCAGCAAAGAAACACTGGCCTCTGCCAGCCCTTCTGTCTGGGAGAAAGCTACCCTTCCAGCTCTTGCCCTGATTCAAGACAAGTTAGTTCCTCCCTGAATGTCCCAGATTCCTTTCAAGCTGCTGCCCCAGCACTGGAGCTCAGAGGGAGTGAGTCCAAATCAGTTTGTGCATCCTCAGCCCTTTAAGAGGAACTGCCTGGGACTCCAACAGCCTCTGTCCCTTAGCCACAATCTGCTAGTTTTTACAACAACATGTTATGGGGACTTCTCTTCCTGGTCCTTAAATCCTGGGTTTGGAGACCTGGTATTGGGGCGGGGCAGGGGGTGCCTCTTCCTCCTCAGGGACACCTCCATAGCCAAATTATCCTTCCCTATTTTAAACCATCACATGTAGATGTGGGACCAGCCAGTTCTGTGAAGCCACTCTACATTTCTTTCCCTTCTAGTGGCCTCAATGTGCTTCTTCTTCTTTAATTCCCTACTTATAGGACTTCAGTTATGCTAATTTTCAGATATTTCTGAATGATGGTTGTTTTGTATTTTAGTTGTAATTTTTTTCAAATATGTTTTTTATTGATTTCAGAGAGAATGGGAGAGAGAGAGAGATAGAAACATCAATGATAACAGAGAATCATTGATCTGCTGCTTCCTGCATGCCACCTACTGGGTATCAAGTCTGTCACCCAGGCATGTTCCCTGATCAGGAATAAGACTGTGACCTCCTGACTCATAAGTTAATGCTCAACCATTGAACCATACTGTCTGGGCTTGTCTTATTTTCTTTTTTCTTTTTTTTTTTGTAATTTTGATGTAGTTGTGGGAGGCAGCAAATCCTGAATTTACCTATGCTGCCTTCTTGACAGGAACTACCACCCATCCCTTGAGTTTGTACTTCTTAATTCCTTTCCCCTAGCCACCACTCCCTCCCATCTGGCAACCATCAGTTTGTTCTCTGTACCTGAGTTTGTTTTCTGTTTTGTTTTGTTTGTTCATTTATTTTAGTTTTTAGATTCCACATATAAGTAAAATCATAATATATTTTTCTTTCACTTTTTGACTTATTTCACTTAACATACTACCCTCTAGGTCTATTCATGTTATAGATTTCATTCTTTTTTATAACTGGGTAATATTCCATTGTATATAGGTAACACATCTTTATACATTCAACTGTTGATGGACTACCACATGACCCAGCAATCCGACTTCTGAGGATCTATCTGAAGAAAATGAAAACACTAATTTGAAAAGATATATGCACTATGTTTATTGCAACATTATTTGCAACTAGAAACTTGATGCACGGATTCATGCACCAGTGGGATCCCTCAGCCTGGCCTGCATCCTCCCGCAATCCAGGACCCATCAGGGCATGTCAGACTGCCAGTTTCAACCTGTGGCCTGCGGAGATTCAGCAGAAACCGCAGCCTAACATGCCCCGAGGGATGCAGTAGTATGTGAAGTGGCAGGTGGCTGGGGAGGAGCCCACACCACTCCACTCATCCCAGCCCCGCTGCACCTGCCACATCCTTGGGTATCAGTGTGCATCATAGCAACCGACCAACCAGTTGTTTGATCGTTCAGTCATTCAGTCACTTAGCCAACTAGATAGATAGATAGATAGATAGATAGATAGATAGATAGATAGATAGATCGATCGATCCAAGATATGGATGAAATAGGTGTTTAATCCAAAAGGCTGCCTGCATTCCTTCTCATGATTTCCATGTGGCCCCTCCCAGGAGCCCTGGGTAGAATCCCTTTCATACTTTTTTTTTAATGTTTTTATTTATTTCAGAGAGGAAGAGAAAGATAGAAACACCAATGATGAGAGAGAATCATCAACCAACTGCCTCCTGCACTCCCCCTACAACCTAGACATGTGCCCTGACCAGGAATCATACCATGACCTCCTGGTTCATAGGTTGATGCTCAACCACTGAGCCACACTGGCCAGGCCTCTCTAACACTTTGAATCTCTCTAAATTCTCCCTCTGACTGCAGCCATAGAAAGTCCTCTACTTGTAAGGGCTGGTGTGATTGTGCCACTTAACTCAGGACCATCTCCCCATTTTATTGTCTGAAACTTTAATTACTTCTGTAATGTACTTTTTGCCATGAAACATGCTTCTGTCACCTATTTCTGTCTTCTCATCCACCCAACAAGTATCTCAGACCTTGCTTCATCTTCCAGCCAACCTGGTTTTGCTCAAACTTACCTCAGCCTCTCCAGGAATTAGGATACCAAAATTTGGGCAGGCACATTCTGCCTACCACACTTACTGTTGAGTTATTAAGAGTTTTTAATATATTCTAGACTCAAACCCCTTAACAGACATGTGTTTTGAAAGTACTTTTCCTAGTCTGTGGCTTGTCTTATTTTCTTTTTACATATATACATACATTTTTATTTATTTCAGAGACGAAAGGAAAGGAACAGAAAGAAACATCAATGATGAAAGAGAATCATTGATTGCCTGCCTCCTGCATGTCCCCTATGGGGAGCGAGCCCACAACCCAGACATGCACCCTGACCAGGAATCAAGCTGTGACCTCCTGGCCAGACTTCTCTTATTTTCTTAACAGAGGCTGTCAAGAAAAGCTTTTAATTTTGATGAAGTTCACTTTATCAATATTTTCTTCTATAGTTTATAATTTCAGTGTCATATCAAAGCATTTCTGTCCTGGCTGGTATGGCTCAGTAGTTGACTGTTGACCTAGAGGTTTCTGTTCAATTCCTAGTTGGAACACATATTCAGATTGCAGACTTGATTCCCAGTAGGTGGCATGCAGGAGGCAGCCAACTGATGTTTCAATCTCTTTCCCTTCTCCCTCTCCCTTCCTTTTTTTCTAAAAATCAATAAAAACATAGTTTTAAAAAGAATTTATGCTTGATTCTAGATCACAAGGGTTTTCTCCTAGAACCTACTTTTAAAATTTACATCTAAACCTATGCTTCAATTTGGGTAAGTTTTTGAGTATGGTGTGAAGTATATGAGAAGTTTGGTTTGTTTGTATATGGATGCTCAATTATTTTCATCCCTTTTGTTTTCCATAAATTACCTTGACATCTTTTGCTAAAATCAGTTGGCCATATACTCATGAATCTGTTTCTGGACTTTAGTCTATTCCATTGATCTATATATATTTATCTTTGACCAATGTTGCATCATTGTTTTTATATCTTTAGCTTTATCATAAATCTAGAAATAAGATGGTATAGATCTTATTTTTTTTTCTTTTACAAAATTATTTTCTTTGTCTTCCATACAAGTTTGTGTATCTGTCAGTTTCTTCTATTTTTTTAATTTTTATTTTTTAATTTAAATTTTATTTTTTATTGTATTTTATTTTAATAAATCTTTACTGTTCAAATTATTACTATTGTTCTCCTTTCCCCCCCAATATTTCCCCTCTACTTGGCTATCACCCCACTCTCTGCCCTTACCTCCACCCCACAGTACTCATCCATAAGTGTATGATTTTTGTCCAACCTCCCCCTGCACCTCCGCCCCTCACCTTTTCCCCTGAGTTTCCATGTGCTATAGGGACCCATATGAGTCTGGGTCCCCAAGGGTCTCACCTGAAACTGGGTTCAGTGCAGTTGGACCTGGATTTCAGTGCTGTTGTGAGGTTCTGTTCTCCTCCCACTAGAAAAAGCCAGCGGCACAATCAGCTGTCAGCGCTCTGTGTGCGCACTTTCACGTGCACTTACGCAAGCACTTTCGCGTGCCCCTCGACTTCTGTCTTTCACGGCTCCCCTAAGTTTTTGTGCACTCCTTCCTTTTCACAACAATCCACACTCCCCCATATGAGTCTCACCTGGAGCTGGGGTTCAGTGCAGTTGGAATTTTTCACCTCCCGCCCCCTAGAGGAAGCCAGCCAGATCCTCCTCCACCCGTCCTCTCCACGAGCGTGTCTCCATATCTCAGCTTTTTACAGCTCTTCTGAGTCTTCGTGAGCCCCTCTCTTTCCTTCTAGTTGTAGAACTTCCACTCAGCCAGCTTTCCTGTGGTTCTGGATGATGTCCGTTCTGTCTTTTAGTTGTAGTTTTGAAATTGTTGTGGGAGGCAGCAGCTTAGGTGTTCACCTATGCCGCCATCTTGGTTTCTCAGTTTCTTCTATTTAAAGAGTGTTCTATGCTTTTGATTGGGATTTTATTAAATCTATAGATCAATTTAGTAGGAATTGATATTATAACAATTTTGAGCTTTCCCAATCCATAAATATATACACTGAGTGGCCTGATTATTATGCTCTCTGAACACATTAATAATCTGGCTATTCAGTGTATATCATATATAACAAAAGGCTAATATGCAAATTGTCCCCTTGACCAGGAGTTCCACAAGCAGGCAGGTTGGCCAACCACCCATGTCCCCTCTCCCTGGCCAGGCTGGCTGGACCCCACCCATGCACGAATTCATGCACTAGGACTCTAATGGTCAGTGTATCCTGAGTAGTCAGATTATTATGCATTCAGAGATCATAATAATCTGACTACTCAGTATATATTTGCTTTTAGATCTTCTTTTATTTCTCTTATTAATATTTCTTAGGTTTTAGCATATACATTTTGCACATGTTTTGTTAGATTTATTTCCAAGTATTTCTAATGGTATTGTAAGACTTGTATATTTTCAATGTTTAATTGGTAGCAAATAGAAATATAGTTGATTTTTTAATAGTGAGCTTGTTTCCTGCGACATTCTTAAACGTATTAATTATAATAGCCATCTTGATCCTTCAAGATTTTCTATGTAGGTATTATGTTGTCTATGAAAAAGACAGTTTTTATTTCTTCCTTTCCAATATGTGTGCCTCTTTTCCTCTTTCTTGCCTTCCTACACTGACCAGACTTTTCACTGCAGTTTTAAGTAGGAATGGTGAAATGGACATCTTTCTTTTGTCCCCAGTCTTATGGGAAAATATTCAATCTTTCACTATTAAGTACAATACTGACTGACTCTTATCCTTTTTCCCTTCCTTGAATGTAGAAATGTTGCCTTGAGTTATTAGTGACAGCAATTTTGTCACTAATAAGAGAAAATCTGTTTTGACATCGATTCACTAAACTAAAACAGCAGCCATCTCCTCCAGATTTGCTGTTATGTGAGGGAAAAAATCCCAATTTTAGTATATTCTATCTCTTGCAACCAAAGGTATTTCTTTTTTTGTTTTTGTTTTGTTTATCCTCACCTGATATTTTTTCCATTGATTTTTAGAGAGAGTGGAAAGGAGAGAGGAGGGGAGAGAGAAACATTGACAGTTTCCTCCCACATGCACCCCTCCCACCCCAACCAGATCCAGAGATCTAATCTGAAACCCAGGTACATTCCTCCTGACCAGGAATCAAACCCAAGACCCTTTGGTGGGTGGGACAATGCTCTAACCACTGAGCACACCGGCCAGTGCTCAAAGGTATTTCTATGTGATATAGTTAGTGATTGCTTAGGATAGTTGAAGACCATTAACTTAGTCAGATAATTTGGGGTTGATCTGATGTCCAGCATCAAATTATTACTTAAAATATTCAGTGCTTCTGACACCATTAGTCTGTTAATATGATGTAGGGAGGAATCAACATTTTAAACAATACATTCTAGCTACATGTGCATTGTTTTCTCTAAGGAAACATCAGTGTTAACTGACCCATCTGCCCAGTATCCATTCCATGAGGGCAATCATAAATATAATTTATAGATAGATATAGAGGTAATAGATAGATGAAAGATAGATAGATAAAAAAAATTAAGGCATTGTCTCACCTGATGATTATGAAAGCTGATAAATCCAAAATCTGCAGGATGGAAAAGTTTGATACACTGGTAATAGGCAATGTTGTAGTTCAAGTCTATAGACTTCTGGAAAATTTTCCTCTTAGGCATGGCTAGGTGGCTCATTTGGCTGAAGTATCACTCCAAAGGGCTGTCGATTTTATTCTGGTCAGAGCACATACTTAAATTGCATGTTTGATCCCCTGTCAGGACAAGCAATGTTTCTCTCTCACACATTAATGTTTCTCTCTCTCTCTCTCTCTCCCTTTCTCTTTCTCTAAAATCAATAAGTGTATCTTTGGGTGGGGATTTAAAAAAATGTCCTCTTATTCAGGGGAGGTCAGTCTTTTGTTCTATTTGGGGCCTTCAACTGATTGGATGGCCCACCCACATTATGAAGGGCAATCTGCTTTATTCAAAGTCCAATTTAAATGTTAATGTCATCCAAAATACCCTCATTGAAACATCCGGACCCAGCCAAATTAACAAAAACCATCACAGTAAGTGCCTAATTCTTTCTATAAAATCTTTTTTTGTTGAGAATAACTAGACTAGCTTATTTCTCTTACAAATGAACACTGGTATATGTAAATATCAATCATTTTGCAAGATATCTGAATTCTTTCTCCTTGCAACATCTCTTTGTTAAAGTTGCAAGAAGTCAGATAACCTTTGATGAGATAATTGGGTTCAGGTTCCAGATCTGCTAATTATTAGGTATGTGACTGATCAGTTCATCAAAGCTCTCTGTACCTCACTTTCCTCGGAAATAAGGATAAAAATAGCCCAGCCAGTATGTCTTAGTGATTGACAACCTGGAGTTTGCGGTTCAATTCCCAGTCAGGGCACATGACTGGTTGTGGGCTCAATCCCCAGTGAGGGGTGTGCAGAAGGCAGCTGATCGATGATTCTCTCTCATTTATGTTTCTGTCTCTCCCTCTCTTGTCCTCTTTGAAATCAATAAAAATATATTTTTAAAATAGCACATTCCTCACAAGGTTATTAAAATATGCAGTTATTTAATATATATAAATTACTTAGAATAATTCTTGGCACATCATCAGTGCTCAATCTTAATTAGTATCACCAACTGTGGTCCTAGAGCTTCATCCCTCACTTGAGCTTAATGATTTCTCCAAACACTAGAATATAGGGCTGTTGGCCAGTCTTTTCATGTAATTCTGAACCAGGAGAGGTAAAAAACAGTAGGAATAAGGAAGGGAACAGAGATAAACAAATAGACTCAAGATTTAGGAATCTAGCTACAAAAAGATTTCAATAAAAAGAGCAGAAAAATTTATTTTTACATTGTTGTAAAAGAACACCAGAGCACTGAAAATTTGTCTGTCTTGATAGGAAATCTGGGCTATTTATACTAGGCCCATAATTGATATTTCAAATCTTGCAGACTCTAACTAGTTTGGCTCATTGGATAGAGCATTGCCCTGGGGACTGAAGGATCCTGGGTTCAATTCCAGTTAAGGGCGTGTACCTTGGTTGTAGGCTCCTTCCCGGCCCAGGCCCTGGTTGGGGCTCATGCAGGAGGCAAGCAATCGATGTGCTTCTCTCACATTGATATTTCTCTCTGTCTTTCCCTCTCTCTTCCACTTTTTAAAAATCAATGGAAAAATATCCTTGGGTGAGGATTTAAAAAAATAAATATTATAGGTATTTTGTAACCACCAATGAAATCATTGATTCAGATAAGGATCATCACTGGATGCTAAAACTTTGAGCTGAAATCTTGTTGAGAAACAGGATAGTCTCATAGTCTCCAGTATCATCTCACAGGTGACTTAGAGGGAATGAAGGAAACGTTTACAATGGAGAAATCTAGCAGACTCGACCTTAATCCAGTTCAGAAAGGAAGCAAACTCACATCAAGTTCTCATGAACATGGTCACTGAGGACACAATATCATCTAAATATTCTTGTAAAAAATGTTTAAACTGAATTTAAGTCATGAAAAAAGAATCAGATAAATCCAAGCATATTCTACAAAATATATTCTACAGAACAACTAGCTTGGACTCTTTTAAAATGTTAATGTCATCCTATCTAATAAAAGGGTAATATGCAAATTAACTGTCACTCTGTCACAAAGATGGAAGTGTCCATAGCCAGTCATCTCAACCTTGCCAGAGTATCCCAGTTCTGGAGGGGAGCAGCGACTGAGAGTGGGCAGCATGAGCAGCCTAGTGGAATGCTTGCTTTGTCACTGCAGCGACGAGGAAGGTTTCCCCACCAGGCCAAGGATTGGCCTCTGGGCAGCCAGCACAGAGTGGCGAGGCCCCACAGAGAGCTACTGGCACATGGATTTGTGTGCAGAGCTACTAGTAAAAGAATAAAGCAAAACAAAAACTGTGAAACTCCTCCAGATCAAAGGACAGAAAGAGTTATGACATTTACATCTAAATGCACTGCACAGTCCTTGATTGAATTGGATCCTAGATTGAAAAAAAGATACATTTTTAAAGAACAAAGCTATTATTGACATAATTAGAAAAATTCGAATGTGGAGTACAATGTTGGGCAATATAATGTTGATAATGTTACTATAATGTTAAAACTTTGAGTATTGTGATTCTCTCTAGGAAATTCATAGGAATTATTTAGGTTTAAGGTAGTGTGATGGCTGCAAATTACTTTCAAGTGGGAGAGAGAGAGAGAGAGAGACAAAATGTTAACACTGGTGAATCTAGGTGAAGGGGATATGAGTGCTCATATTAATTTTTCTGTAAGAGTGAAAATTTTTAAAATAAAAAATTGGGAGCATGTACTGGGGGGTGGGGAGGGCAATAGTGAAAATAAATAAATAAATAAATAATCCCTTAAAAAAAATTGAGAGTAAATCTTTTCAAACCTTCTACCATGTTCCAAAAGTTACATTATTTTCTGTTTATTGGAGCTTTAGCCAGGAGTACATTCAATAATTCATTCAACACTTGTTGAGTGTCTATTGTGTGGTAGGCACTGGGTAAGTAAACAGTGGTGAAAAAAATACACAAAAAAACTTGTTCTCAGAGGTTCCAGTCAAGATGGTGGCATAGGTAAATGAGGGACATGCCACCTCCTATAACCACACCAAAATTATAGCTAAAATAGAGAACAACCATCATTCAGAGCCATCTGAAATCTAGTTGAATGTAAGTCCTAAAACTAGGTAATTAAAGAAGCACATAGCGACTGTGGAGCAGATAGGAGGGGCAGAGACTAGGGGCAGAATGGAGAAACTAAGTGGTTCCACACCCAAATGTGGCAGTTTAAAATAGGGAGGGATATCATAGCTATGGAGGTTTCTCTAAGGAGGGAGGGGTCTCAATCCTACATCAGGGTTCCAGTACTGAAAAGAGAAATCCCTGCATCTTTTGGCTGTAAAAACTAGCAAGGATTGTGGTGAGAGTGCGAAAAACCAAGATGGCAACATAGGTGAACACCTAAACTGCTGCCTCGCACAATAATTTCAAAACTACAACTAAAAGACAGAACAGACATCATCCAGAACCACAGGAGAGCTGGCTGAGTGGAAATTCTACAACTAGAAGGAAAGAGAGGGGCTCACGGAGACTCAGAGGAGCTGCAAAAAGCTGAGGTACAGAGACACAAGCATGGAGAGAGCGGGCACCAGAGCGCCTGGCTGACTTCCTCTGGTGGGAGGGAGACAAAGACTCGCAACTGCACTGACCCCCTTATCTTATGGCACTGAACCCCAGTTATGGGCAAGACTTACACAGGGGGATTTTGGACTTTGAAAAGGGAGGAGTGCATGGAAATTTAAGGGACCCATGAAAAGGCAGATGTCTACGGGCACACACACACCACTGCACACAGAAAACGGACTGCTGATTGTGCCACTGGCTTTCTCTAGTGGACAGGAGACAGAGCCTCCCAACTGTACCACTTCTAATGGCACTGAGCCCCAGTTTCGGGCAAGACCCTGGGGACCCAGACTCATATGGTCCCAGAGCGCAGGGGAGCCAGAAAGGCAGCGGTCTAGAGGCATGTGCGCACATGCACACAGAGATGGCTCCAGCAATTACCAAGAGATGCTTGAGAACCAGGGGCAGTGTAGAGCAGGGCTGACTGGAAGCCAAGGTGCTCTGAGACTCCACCCCATCCAAGCTCAACAGAGAGGCTTTTGCAGTTTTGCAAGTCTTGTATCATAAGGCTGACTCCAACACAGAAGTTCTCCCAGTATAGTGAAAATACAGAGACAGAGAAACAGATCACAAGCAAAAGAAGTGGAAGAAAACAAATGACTGGATATAGAGTTCAAAACCACGGTTATAAGGTTTTTCAAGAATTTTCTAGAAAAGATGGATAAATTTAGCGAGACCCAAGAGGAGATGAAAAAGGACCAACTAGAAATTAAAAAACATAAACTGTCTGAAATAAATATTATACAGAAACCTAACAGCAGACTAGAGGAAGGCAAGAATCAAGTAAAAAATTTGAAATATAGCTCTAGCCGGCTCGGTGTAGCGGTTAAAGTGGGAACTACTAAGGAATCCCCTTAAGGCTAGGCTTGCAACACTTCCTCCCCTAAAGCCAGGCCTGCAAACTATTAAAGGAGGGGGAGGGGAAGGTTCATAATCAGGGTTAAAAGTGAGAGCCTGCCTCTGATTAACTGCAATCTTGAGCCTCTTATCTTCAGTTAGACCACAACACCTGAACCACGGCTTCCTGGGTCCGTTGGGTTAACTAGGTCAATCAGCCTTACTAGGAACCTCTTGGGTTAGCTGGTCCCTTGCTGCCTGAGAATCAATTGGAGATTGCCGAGTCAGCATCTATGAGCCAATAAGGGAAGGCAGAATGGGTATAAAAAGAGGGACTGCCCCTCTGTCGGGGCTCTTACCAGGCATTTGCCAGGCTGCTGCATCAGCTAAAGTTTGAGCCCAAATTCGAATCTGTAATAAATTTATGCCTGTTTGAATTCAATTAGTCTTTGTGGTCTATCTTGTGGGAACTCGCTCCATTACACTCAGCTCAGTGGATAGATCGTCAGCCTGCAGATTGAAGGGTCCCTGGTTCGATTCCGGCCAAGGGCACATCCCTGGGTTGCAGGCTCGATCCCCAGTCTGGGAGGGCATGCATGAGGCAGCCAATCAATGATTCTCTCTCATCATTGATGTTTCTATCTCTTTCTCCTTCTCCCTTCCTCTCTGAAAACAATAAAGAAATATATTTTAAGAATTTTTAAATATAAAGAAGCAGAAAACACTCAACTGGAAAATCAAGAAGAGAAAAGAATCCAAAAATTTCAAGATAGTGTAAGGAGCCTCTGGGACAACATCAAGCATACCAACATCTGAATTATGGTGGTGTCAGAAGAAGAGAGAGAGCAAGATACTGAAACCCTATTTGAAGAAATAACGACTGAAAACTTCCCCCACCTGGTGAAAGAAATAGACTTCCAAGTCCAAAGCACAAAAAAAATCCCAAATAGAAAAATACAAAGAGGACCACACCAAGACACATCATAATTAAAATACCAAGACCAAAAGACAAAGAGAGAATATTAAAAGCAGCAAGAGAAAAACAATTACCTACAAAGGAGCACCCATACGATTGTCAGCTGACTTCTCAACAGAAACTATGCAGGCGAGATGGGAGTGGCAAGAAATATTCAAAGTGATGAATAGCAAGAACCTACGACCAAGACTACTCTGCCCAGCAAAACTATCATTCAGAATTGAAGGGCAGATAAAGAGCTTTATAGATAAGAAAAACATAAAGGAGTTCATCAACACCAAACCAGTATTATGTGCAATGCTGAAAGGTACTCTTTAAGAAGAGGAAGAAGAAGAAAAAGGTAAAGATAAAAATTATGAACAACAAATATCTATCTATCAACAAGTGAATCTAAAAATTAAGTGACTAAAAAATCCGATCAACAGAATAAAGTGGTGAATATAATAGAATCAGGGGCAAAGAAAGGGAGTGGACTGACAATTCTCAGGGGGAAAGGGGTGAGGGGACTGCAGGGAGAGACTGAATAAAAATCATATACTGATTGATGAGGTCAATGCAGGGGGGGGAGGTAGGGGTAGAGGGAGGAGTGGGAGCCAGGTGGAGGGGAGCTATGGAGGAGGGAGAAACAAATGTAATAATCTGAACAATAAAGATTTATAAAATAATAAAAAAGGGGGGGGAAAAGGATTGTGGTGAGAGACATAGAGGATGCTGGAGTCTCAGGAAGTTCCTCTTAAAGAGCTGGGGGTGCACAAATTGATTCAGACTCTCTCCCTCTGAGCTCCAGTGCTGGGGAAGCAGTTTGAAAGGAACCTGGGACATTCAGGGAGGAACTAACTTGTCTGGAATCAGGGCAAGAGCTGGAAGGGTAGCTTTCTCCCAGACAGAAGGGCTGACAGAGGCCAGTGTTTCTTTGCTGAGCCCTTCCTACCACAAAGCCAGCAGGTGGGCACAATATCTGAATCTCCATTAACCTGGCTCACAGTTTTCACCCTGCTCTGCTGATTTCCTGAGACCAAAACCTTCCTACTTGCAGGCTGATCCAAGTCATTTCCAGTGGCTTTTCCATACCACTGGCCTTTCTTGCCTCATGCTTTGGATTTTCCTAAAATATCTCAAACAAGCATCAGTTGGCATCAGCATGTCCCATACCTCTCAATAAGTGGCCCCAGACCCAGCAGTAGCCACAGTCCACCTTGGTTCATAGCTTGGTGTCTCCTGGGCACCTCCAAGTCCAATGCAAATAGCAGCCATGTACAGATAGCTTTGTAGCTAATTCTGGGTCACCCTGAGCAAGGTATAGACAGTGGCTGACTTTGCACTTTCTAGGAGGCTCCAGAGTCAGTGTTTTTGGTGGTCAGTTTCAACAACATTGGATTACAATCCTACCACTGACACATGACACATTCAAGGGGTGGACTCAGTAAACGCTAAAGCTCCACTGAAGCAAGTCTTGCTCTATAGGATTGGCTTCTGCACAACATCTCTCACTGTAGTCACAGCTGGTTCTCACAGCCAATTGGTCTGGGTGTGGGCCAATTCCTCCCAGTGATGCCAACAGCAATGAAGGCTCAACTACAACAAAACAGTGCACATAGTCCACACAAGGGCACACCTGGAGCACCTAGCTCGGGTGACTGGGGAGGCTGAGCCACCGAACCTATAGTATACCTACTACAAAGGCCACTCTATCAAGTTTGGGAGACATGGCAGATCTACCTAATAAATAGAACAAGCACAGGGAAAGAGCCAAAATGCCAAAGAAGCATGTCATAACCTAGCCAGCATGGCTCAGTGGTTGAGTGTCAACCTGTGAACCAAAAGTTGTAGTCAAACCGAGGTTGGGACTCTGTACCCAGTGTGGGGCATGCAGGAAACAGCCAATCGATGAATTTCTCTCATCACTGATGTTCTTGTCTCTCTCTCTCCCTCTCCATTCCTCTCTGAAATCAGTAAAAATTATTTTTAAAAAAAGAAATATCTCACAAATGAAAAAATAGGAGGAATCTCTAGAAACTGAATTAAATGAAATGGAACCAAGCAAATTACCCAGATATAGAATTCAAAACACTGGTTTTAAGGATGCTCAAGAAACTTTTTTGAAGTTCTCTAACTTCAAGAAACATAGTAAGAACATCAACATAAAAAAGGACCAGTCAGAAATGAAGGACTAACTGAAATAAAGAATAATTTACAGAGAATAAACAATACCCCAATCAGAACAGCAAAAAGAAAAAATAATCCAAATATATGGAGCTGGTATAAGGAGCCTCTGGGACAATTTCATGCATACCAACATTTGCATTATGGGGATTCCAGAAAGAGAAGAGAGGGAGCAAGAAATTGAAAATCTATTTGAAGAAATAATGACAGAAAACTTCCCCCACCTGGGGAGAGAAATAGAATTACAAGTCCAGGAAGCACAAAGAGTTCCAAAGAAGACGAACCCAAAGAGGCCTACACCAAGATACATAATTAAAATGCCAAAGGTTAAAGACAAAGAATCTCAAAAGCAGTAAGAGAAAAACAATTAGCTATCTACAAGGGAGCATGCATAGAACTGTCAGCTGATTTCTCAACCAAAACTTTTCAGACCAGAAGGGAGTTGCAAGAAATATTCAAAATAAGGAAAAGCAAGGCCCCATAACCAAGATTACTCTACCCAGCAAAGCTCTCATTTAGAATTGAAGATCAGATGAAATACTTGCCAGATAAGAAAAAGCTAAAGGAGTTCATCAGCGCCAAACCAGAATTACATAAAATGTTGAAGGTTCTTCTTTTTTTTGTAGATTTTTTAATTAAATCTTTATTATTCAGATTATTATATTTGTTTCTCTTTTTTCCCCTCCATAACTCCTCTCCAGCTGGCTCCCACCCTTCCCTCTACCCTTACCTCCCTCCCATTGACCTCATCCATAGGTGTATGATTTTTGTCCAGTCTTTCCCTGTACACCCCTCATCCCTTTCCCCCTGAGAATTATCAGTCCACTCCCTTTCTGTGCTCCTGATTCTATTATATTCACCAGTTTATTCTGTTGATCAAATTTTTAATTCACTTAATTTTCAGATTCACTTGTTGATAGATATGTATTTGTTG
>PVJN01041124.1:0-19057 GCA_004026805.1 Lasiurus borealis
CTCATTTTCCTAACCTAAATGTGGGAGATAACAATAAAATCTACTGCAAAGAGGAGATACTAGTAAAAATTCAAATGTGTAAAAAAGTGCTAAGAATAGTGCCTGGCATATATTAGGAACTCAAGCTACTACCATTACTTCTAGCAAATTGCATCTAAATCCGCTATTTGATAAATTCCTATCATACATGCTTGTAAGTAATCTCTTTACCTTTTTTCCTCTTTCCTGGCCTTGTCCCGATTGACCTACCGAAGAAAGTACCATTTGAGTCTCCGTCCTCGTGCTTCTGCTGCTGCTGCTGTTGCTGCTGCTGCTGCTGTTGCTGCTGCTCCCTCAACTGCAAAGATTCCTGACAAACATAAATGGTTAGCCTTGGGCGCACCATCCTAGTGAGAGAGAAGAAAAGCTGTTAGTCTTACATTTTTCACAGCAAGCACATTTTAAGGGACGACTTTTGTAGTTATGCTAACAGTATAGAGGAACGGCTGAAAATTGGCAGCCCATGGGCTAATGCAGCTCATTTGAGCTGTTTTATTAGCTTCTGTGTGTGTTTGTGTGTGGGTGCGCACATTTAACTGAATTCCTTTCCACAGAAGGCACCATATACACTGAGTGGCCAGATTATTATGATCTTTGAACGCATAGTAATTTGGCCACTCCGTGTATATCCTATATAATAAAAGGCTAATATGCAATTTGTCCCCTCAACCAGGAGTTTGACCAGCAGGCAGGCTGGCCAACCACCCATGTCTCCTCCCAGCCAGGTTGGCTGAACCCCACCCATGCACGAATTCATGCACCGGGCTTCATATATATATATATATATGTATATATGTATATATGTATATATATATATATGTGTGTGTGTGTGTGTATGTGTGTATATATATGTATACACATACACACACACACACATATTATCTCCTAATAAATGATTAATATGCAAATTGACCATCACTCCAACACACAGGATGGCTGCCCCCGTGTGGTCAAAATGGCTGCCCCCATGTGGACACAAGATGGCCAACAGGTGAAGGCAGTTATGGGTGATTAGGCCAGCAGGGGAGGGCAGTTGGAAAAGACCAGGCCTGCAAGGGAGGGCAGTTGGAGGTGACGAGGCTTGCAGGGGAGGACAGTTGTGGGGGGCAGGCCTGCAGGGGAGGGCAGTTGGAGGGAACCAGGCCAGCTGGGGAGGATAGTTAGGGGGTACCAGGCTTGGCAGGGGAGGGCAGTTGGGGAAAAACCAGGCTTGCAGAAAGGGCAGTTGGGGGGACCTGGCCTGTATGGAGGGCAGTTGGGGGCAACCAGACCAGCAGGGGAGGGCAGTTAGGGGTGACCAGGTTGGCAAGGCAGGGAAGTTAGGGGTTACTGGGCCAGCAGGGGAGGGCAGTTGGGAGTGACCAGGCCTGCAGAGGAGGACAGTTAGGGGTGACCAGGGGAGGGCAGTTAGGGGCAACCAGGCCAGCAGGGGAGGGCAGTTAGGGGCAATCATGCTGGCAGGGGAGCAGCTAGGCGTCGATCAGGCTGGCAGGGGAATGGTTAGGGGGTTAACAGGCAGTCAGGTAGAAGCGGTTAGGGGCAATCAGCCAGGCAGGCAGGTGAGTGGTTGGGAGCCATAGTCAGATATCCCTCAAGGGGTTCCAGAATGGAGAGGGTGCAGGCTGAAGTGAGGGACACCCCCCCATGCATGAATTTTGTGTACCAGCCCTCTAGTGTGTGTGTATGCGTGCATACACACACACACACACACACACACACACTGAGTGGCCACATTATTATGAGTTCAGAGATCATAATAATCTGGCCACTCAGTGTAAACCTCTGAATTTTGGCTTTTCAAAAATCAGATCTGGCAATCCAAAGCCCTCATTCCACAAGACAACAAGATAACTATCAGCTGTTCTCTTATATGGGGCATGCATTCTTTAGTACACCCAGGCTTGCCTGTCACTCTTTTTTACATGTGGCCTCTGTAGTCACCTGAGTTAGTGACATTTGATGTACAGGTTAGAAATACACATGTTCCTCAGCATACAGTGGGGTTATGACCCAATAAACCCATCATAAACTGAAAATGTCATAACTCAAAAATGCATTTAATATACCTAATCTACCAAAAATCATAGCTTAGCCTAGCCTACCTTAAACTTGATCAGAACACTTACATGAGCCTATAGTAGCGCAAAATTATCTTACTGCCATTACTCAGCATTATAGTATTACTACAAATTTGAGCACAGCTGGGATCCCTTGACCTAGCCAGATGGGGCTGATTGGAGCTGGCCGGGGGAAGGGACCAAGGGAGATTGGCTGGCCACAGGAGGTTGGCTGTGGGAGCACACTGACCATTAGGGGGCAGCTCCAGTGTTGAGTGTCTACTCCCTTGTGGTCAGTGTGCCTTCATAGCAACTGGTCAATCAGTCATTTGGTCTACTGGTCATAACGGTTCTTTAGGCTTTTATATATATAGGTAGATACTTATCATTTGTGCCGGGAAAAGATCAAAATTCACAATTCAAAGTACAGTTTCTACTGACTGCATATCACTTCCACACCATCATAAAGTGGAACAATAATAAGTTGAGCCATCATAAGTCAGGAGTCATCTATATTCAAAATGCATGAGCCAGCCCTGGCCAGTATTGCTCAGTGGTTAGAGTGTCGGCCTGTGCACTGAAGGATCTCATGTTCGATTCCCAGTCAAGGGCACATACCTGGGTTGCAGGTGCATGTGCAGGAGGCAACCAGTCAATGTGTCTCTCTCATATTGATGTTTCTCTCTCTCTCTCTCTGAAAAGCAATGGAAAAAAATATCCTCAGGTGAGGATTAAAACAATTTTTTTAAACACACATAAAAACCTAAGTAGCCTAAGCCGCCTTTCTGTTCTTACTTCTTGGAGAGAGTGGGAAGGGGGGAGAGACAGAGAGCAAGGGAAACATGAATGTGAGAGAGATACATCGATTGGTTGCCTCCACATGTGGGCAACTGAGGTAGGTGCCAAAACCAGTTAGTGATGTTCTTACTTCTTTGATAACCATATTCAATTACTTCTTGATCTCATTACCTTATTGCTTCTCTCTCTCTGAAAAGCAATGGAAAAAAATATCCTCAGGTGAGGATTAAAACAATTTTTTTAAACACACATAAAAACCTAAGTAGCCTAAGCCGCCTTTCTGTTCTTACTTCTTTGGAGAGAGTGGGAAGGGGGGAGAGACAGAGAGCAAGGGAAACATGAATGTGAGAGAGATACATCGATTGGTTGCCTCCACATGTGGGCAACTGAGGTAGGTGCCAAAACCAGTTAGTGATGTTCTTACTTCTTTGATAACCATATTCAATTACTTCTTGATCTCATTACCTTATTGCTTCTTTTTTTAAAATTTAATTTAATTTTTTCCATCACTGCTTCCTGTTTTTTAGTGCTCTTTAAATAGTACATGTAAAAATCAAATATCCACTCTTTTTCTCCAAGTCATTTACTCCTGAATTTCATCACTTTCCTTAAAATTTTTCAAGATTATAGCCAACCTGATAACTCTTGTGATGTACAAACACAAATATTACACAATCTGTTTCATTATTTTGTCACTGATTTGATTTTATGGCATTGACCTATATGTTTTTCCATTAATATTACTAGTATCTATTGGAAATTGGAAATCACAAACTGGGTCTATAAATCACTCTCTGTCTTATAAATAATATTTATAAGAAGACCACTTAAGCAATTCCTGTAGAAACTTAAGAATGATCTCTTTTCTAGCTAAAACTAAATTCAGATCCTTAACATCTGTTGTTCCTCTGCCTAGAAAGCTCTTCCTCATAGTTTTGTTTTCTCATAAGAGTTTAAGTAATCCCTCTTTCCACCCAAGTACTAACCAGACCTGGCCTTGCTTAGCTTCCAAAATCAGGGTGGTGAGGCCGTAGATGATAAATAATCCCTCCTCAGAAAGGTCTTTTCTAACCAAATGCTGGGTACTCTATAGGTTACAACCTTGTTTTTGTTTGTTTTATTTCAAAGAACTATCACTAACCAAAATACTGTTTATATCTTTATCTCTCTTTCTATTAGAAAGTAGTCTCTATGCTTATTTTGCTCACCAATATACCCCAGAGTCCAATGGCTCATAATAGGGACAATGAATATTTATTAAATGAAAAAAATTACCTGAAAATAAAAAATGGGATATCATCAGGAATTCCTTGAATCAAGTGTAAGAAAGGATACTTTTCATCTTTATTTGGTACATAGCATTCAAATAGAATGTTTTGACAAGATGGATTTAGCTGTGCAACAAAAACTGAAGAATCCCTGAATCCAAATCCATTTGAAATCCAACCTCACTGATATTTTAAACACTAAACACTAATCACATACCGGCCTTTTAATGCATTAAAAAGTCTGATTCCATCTGCAGGGCCACATATTTGGATCACATCATCTCTAGTTAGTTTCAATAAATCTGCCCCTGAAATAAATATAAGAAAATGGGTGATAGAGGCAAAGATTTGCTTTGTTAATGACTATTAAAATGGGCTCAGTAACAAGGAAACCTCATTATTACTATGTTATAATCCATAATCTTTTGCATGGTATGTAAGGCCTCCATGACCTGGCCCCTGCTTCATCTTCCACCTCAATTCCACCCAATTACTTCTCCACTTAACCTATGTTTTCATCATAATGATGATGTCTAATGAGAAGTTGCTTTTCCTGCCTGAATTAACCTTCCACTGTCTGACCAACAGATTCCTCCTAATTCTTCATGCATCACACATGTTCCTAACCACCAGACCCTCCTTTAAATGCCTAACTTTGTATCTACTACATCACAACTACTTGTTTACTCTTTTTTTTTTTTTTGGGGGGGGGGAGAGATGCGGTATTTTGATTTGATTTTTTTGATACTAGATAACGAATGATCAGGAAATACGTATGGCTTATCCATCTGTGTATTCCTACCATACCTGGTAACTGAAGGCATTAAATAAAAGTGGAATGTGCAAATAAAATACAATATAATGATATCAAGAGTAAATTTCAAACTACCTCGAAATGTTCCTTGATAAAATACTATGTGAAGTGTTGTAAAGAATAAATATTTTAAAATTAAAGTGAGTTTAAACTAAGAGATCTTTAAGTATTTCATAGCACAGGCACGCGCGCGCGCGCATGCACACACACACCCTCACATGGATACCAGAAGGCCCTAGAATATAAAAGAATATCCCATGCTAGAGAAAACAAAGGACAAGCAAATTTAACCTGAGAAGTTTGTAAAAAGCCTTGTGAATGTAGAAAACCGGTTTCGATGCAACCATTGCTGAGCTTCCTGAGGTGTGGTAGTTGGCAAGAGGTTCTGAAAGAGAGAAAGCAATTTTTTTTGGTAACTAAATAGGGTGAATTTAAAAAAGGTAAATATCACTAGATAATAGCCAAACACACCCACACTCAAATAGGCCTAGTTTGCTTGGAAGTTGTTTGTATATCAGTCTTCTTTCTCTAACCATACAAGATACCCTTGGAATTCCATTCTTATCATTTCCCACTAGATTGTAAAGTCCTTAAATATTAAAGGGTCCTACATTACTTCTTTTATATCTCCAGTCCCTAGCATAGTATCTGTTCATAGTCAAAATTCAATAAGTGTTTGTTTAATGAATGAATGAATACTACTTACAAGTTGGGCACTTCTACTGAACTGCACAGTCACCCAAAGTATTATCAGACATTCAAATAACTGACATTTAACTTTAGACTTACATCTGTGACTGGAGGGGGCGGCTCTGGCTGATGGTTTGGTGAACCATTTCTAAAGAAACATTTATAAGAAAGGATGAGTCCATGACATATACTAAGGTTCAACATCATTCTTTACTCTCATAATAAGCCCTAAACTAGAAATTTAAAGAAATCTGTGCTTTCTCATAAAAAAACTCTTATTCTTGGATCCAATATTTCTATTATCCACTAATTTATTGTAAAGATTTTTGGGGAGGGTTGAAGGGGAAGAAGCTATGACATTTACAACATTTTATTATTGGAGAAATTGGGGAAAAAATAAAGATTCCAGTAAGTTGAGACTTATTAGATAAACAAGGCATAAACAGATTTAATATAAATTTATTAGAATATAAACTGTCAGAATATAGAAGTAAGCAATATATTACTGTATCAAGTATATAAATGTACAAACATACAGAAAAATATTAGAATAAAATTTATGAAGTGCAATAGGATCCCACATTTTTTATAATAAAAACAATAATTATCTTTAAAATGCTTCCAAAGTTAGTGCTATCTAATTTGTAATCAAGGACTATTTCTACACTGTACGTTTTTCCCTGTACTTATATCCTTTTGTTTTATAGACTGTCCCGCTTCCCTGTTTACTTTTTTATGAGTGGAAATTTGAGCCTAATAATTAAGTACAGGACAAAAAGGGGGAAGAAAAAAAAACTTCTTAAATCCTATATAATAATTAAAATTGCTTATAAGTAGGCTGAATAATCCATGTGAATAATACGAGATTTTTCTTTCCTAAAATGTTTTTTTTCTTTTGGCCTTAAGTGCAAAATTCAAATTCAGTCTTCAAATTTAGTAACTTATCTCAAGGCTCTAGTTAACTATTCTTTTTATAACTCCTACATATTTTTATTCTTAATTGATACATGTTGAATATTAAAGTCACCTTAATTAAATATTTCAGAAATAGGTTGAACTTCGAGCCTAAATAAATTAAAAACAAACATTACAACCAAGCAATATATTCACTCATTTCATAGCTTATTTGATATTTCAATATGGCCCATGTGGAATATGTGCTAATAGGGTGATAAGACACTCTTTAACTATCATGTTCAACCTTCTTCCCCTGATTAGCAATGATTCATGATAATTAGGTGTTAGGATCATTTTAATAAGTAACAAAACAGATATTAATGTTTGTACAACTGTGTTTCAATTCCGATTACCAATCTTTGGTGAGAGTATGATCAGGAAGTGAAATAATAATAATAAAAAAATAAAAAGCAGTTCTAGGGAGAAGTGAAAAGCCCAGAAAATCAGTTCCTGACTCACTATAAACTGACCGTAAATATGATTTTTCTAATGGGAGGAAAAAAGAAGAGAAAGGGCTATATAAAACTCTTTCAGTCTCTTACCAGCAACACTCTGGCAGGTGATCAAAACTGTCTGACGCAATTTGAGCTTGCCATAGCAACAAAGTCTAACCTATTCCAGTGCACTCTCCTCTATGAAACAAGGCCTTACATAGACACAGACAGTGTTAAAAAACAAAATACAGTGTCTTTGCAGGTAATCAAAACCTTAGTTATTATATAAGTCCAACAAAGCCTGACCCAATAGAAGTACTGATTGATTTAGAAAGATCTTATCTATAGAAAGATAATACACATTTAGGACAAACACAAGTCAATTTCATTTCCAAGACTTACCCTTCTCCAAGGGAAAAACTGCTATGTGAACTGTTGAAGCCAGGGGATGGGGAATTATTGACATATGTGATTTCGGGCCATGGAGAACACTAAAACAAAGGAAAACTTAGATACTAAAAAGTATAACGGTGTTGGAAACGCCTCATAGAATAAATATGTTGCTTCCTTTATTCACAGAACTGTGTGTTAGATCTGTGGGAAGGAATTACAAGACAGATGCTAAAAAAAAAAAAGTATAACTGACCCTAGTGTTCCACTAAAACATTTTTACTTAAATGGCATATAACATGTTTACTTAAATGGCACATCTTGACTAGTAAAAGTAACTTTTAATTCTTTAGAGCCCTCTCCCCCATAATTAAGAGGTCAAATAAATTTTGAACAGGTGGAAAACAATTTTTAAAAACTGAGATATAACTGATATATAACATTATATTAATTTTAGGTAAATCACAAGATAATGAGTTGATATATGTAATTGATTGAATTTTTTCTTAAGAGTAAAAAGTATTGATTAAAATTGTCACCAAAAGAAATCCTTTTACCTCTGTAAGTATAGTGGTCTCATAGGAAGGTTGATACTTCTCCTTTTCATGAGGTGTTCGTTTTTCCATTTTCTCTCTATCTGTTTTTTGCTTTCTGTCTGCACCTTTGGGCTGAAATGAGAAATACTTTGTTGTTTTTTTAATTTTTTTTGTGTGTGTTTGTTTTGTTTTGTTTTGTTTTTTTACAGAGACGAAAGGAGAAGGATAGAGAGCTAGAAACATCTATGAGAGAGAAACATTGCTCAGCTGCCTCCTGCATACCCCCAACTGGGGATGTGCCTGCAACCAAGGTATATGCCCTTGACTAGAATCGAACCTGGGACCCTTCAGTCCACAGGCTGATGCTCTATCCACTGAGCCAAACCGGGTTTGGCGAGAAATACTTTTACACTCACCCTCAACCCAACATTATTTCTAAAAATGTAAATAAACAGTCACAAGTGATACAAGGTATATTCTAATGACATAAAGACAAAATGCATCATTGCATATAAATCTGAAAGTAGAAAATTTAAACGCTTGAGGAAGTTAAATATAGGAGATCTATAACTATAGACATGGAAAGATCTCTAAAGCACAGTTAACTGAAAAAAACAAGCCTCAAATAGTTCATATCATATAATCCCATTTATGTTTGAAAGAAAAGAAAGTATGTGTATACCTATAAACATGTGTATGTAAAAGCACAGAAGAGACGAGAAGGATACATGCACACCAAATTATAATAGTGGTTACCTGTGGGGAGGAGTTGGAGAGTCAGGGTAAGACTGATAAAGGGGAATGTCAATGTTGTGCTCAGAATACCTTTGTATTAATGTTTCTTTTTAAATGAGAACATATTTATCCACGTGATAAAAACCAAAATAAGGAAAAAAATCAAAATTAGGACATATCTTCGTATCATTTAAATTTCCCATTTTCAGATTTATATGCAATGATGCATTTTGTCTTTATGTTATTAGAATATATCATTGTATCACTTGTTACTGTAAAATCAAGTTGAAAGCAAAACTGTCAACTTTTCAAAATTTTTGTTTTTAAAAGAGCTTATCATTTTAACAGGTTTTAAGAGCATTCAATGAAAATTCATGAGTTTTCATAGTTTTGTTTTTGAAAACACACACACACACACACACACACACACACACACACACACACACAAAACAACAAACTGGCTTTTTGACTTGTTGACTAAATGTTACAACTGAAAAATGAGGCAAGTAGTTCCAAGGGCCAGCACACTGCCCAGGAATACCTTGAAGACTTTGATCTGGCAGCTGGCTGAGTGCAAGTGCTCCGTATAGTCCCCGTTCTCATTCTCCTTGAAGGTATCGATTTGTACTCGGAACGGCACTCCCTTTTCTCCGCCATGTTTCCTCATGGTGAATTCTGTGCTAATGCAGTGCACCTGAAGAGAAGACAATGTCCAGGTTTCACTATTGCTAGCCAGACAAACAAGTCAACAACATTTTTTAGCAACTACTAATAATGAAACTTTTCAAAAGCATTGTGAATAACTACAAAAACAATTTTTACTCTTTTTATCTTGAACAATTTATACCAGCTGTGCCAGTTAATAATGCAGATTTTTTTCAACTGATGGAGTTACATATATTCAAAACTTCATATGTCAAAATTTCTGAAGGTGTGAACATCATAGATATTTTTATGCTTACAATGTCAAATTTCATGCCAAAAAAGAGAATTTGTGGGAAGTTTTAATTCATTACTTTATTTTGAAGAAAAATTTATCATAATGCTTCGGGAAGCTTATGGTGAACATGCTCCATCTCAAGATACTTGTGAATGCTGGTTTAAATGCTTTAAAAATGATGATTTTGATATAAAAGACAAAGAATGTGCAGGTCAACTGAAAAAGTTTTAAGACCAACAATTACAAGCATTATTGGAAGAATGCATGTAAAACTAAAAAACAACTTGCAAAAAGATTGAATGTTGCTCAGCAAACAATTTCTGATCATTTACAAGCAATGGGAAAGATTTTAAAGGAAGGAAAATGGGTGCCACATCAACTGAATGAAAGACAAATGGAAAACCGAAAAGTCATCAGTAAAATGTTGCTTCAATGGCACAAAAGTAAGTCTTTTTTGCATCAAATTGTGACTGGCGATGAAAAGTGGATTTTGAAAACCCCAAAATGTACAAAATTATGGGTTGATCCAGGGCAACCATCAACATTGACTGCAAGGCCAAATCGCTTCAGAAAGAAGACAATTCTCTGCATTTGGTGGGATCGAGAAGATGTGCTATATTATGAACTTCTAAAACTAGAGGAAAATGTTAATACTGATCACTAATGACAACAAATAATCAATATGTACCACACTCTGATCGTAAAATGACCAAAATAGACAGGCCAGAAGTCACGGCAAAGTAATTTTGCTTCATGATGATGCACCATCACACACTTCAAAACCAATTAAAGATATGTTAAAAGATATTGCCTGGGAAGTATTAACCACCTGCTATATTCACCAGACCTTGCTCCTTCAGATTACCACTTGTTCCCATCGATGGCACATGCACTTTCTAAGTGGCACTTCAAAACGTACAAAGAAGTGGAAAATTTGGTCTCTGACTGGTTTGCCTCAAAACAAGAAAAGTTCTATTCAGACGGGAAAGTTGGGGGAAATGTGTAACTAGCTTTATACATTACTCTGAATAAAGCACCTTTTTAAAAAAAAAAACATATATATTTTACTGATTTTTTTACACAGAGGAAGGGAGAGAGATAGAGAGTTAGAAACATCGATGAGAAAGAGACATCGATCAGCTGCCTCCTGCATGCCCCCTACTGGGAATGTGCCCGAAACCATGATACATGCCCTTGACTGGAATCGAATATGGGATCTTATAGTCCGCAGGCTGATGCTCTATCCAATAAGCCAAACCGGTTTCGGCTGAATAAAGCACTTTTGATGTTTCTCTTGAAATTATTGTGTTTTCTTTGATTACAAAATTCGCATTATTAACCAGTATACCTGGTATTCTAATGATGGAAATAAGGAAAACTTAAATGATTTACAAATACAAAAAAATAGATCTAATGTTGCCCAAGCCAGTTTGGCTCAGTGGATAGAGTGTTGGCCTGCTGACCAAAGGGCTCTGGGTTTATTTCCAGTCAAGAGCACATACCTTGGTTGCAGGCTCCTCCCTGGTCCAGCTCTGGTCAGGGCCCCTGCAGGAGGCAACCAATTGATGTGTTTCTCTCACATCGATGTTTCTCTCTTCCTTCTCTCTCTCATTCTCCCTAAAAATCAATGGAAAAATGTCCTTGGGTGAGGATTAATAACAACAATAGATCTAATGTAACAAAAGCTACTATGAGGAATCAAATTAATTGCTTCAGAGAATATAGGGGTAACATAAAAGAGAAATAGTTTCTGTTAGTAAAAATTTCCTGGGCTGCCGAGACCGGTTTGGCTCAATGGATAGAGTGTCAGCCTGCGGACTGAAAGGTCCCAGGTTCGATTCCGGTCAGGGGCATGTACCTTGCTTGCGGGCACATCTCCAGTGTGGGGTGTGCAGGAGGCAGCTGATCAATGTCTCTCTCTCATTGATGTTTCTGACTTTCTATCCCTCTCCCTTCCTCTCTGTGAAAAATCAATAAAATATATATATTTTAAAAAGTTTCCTGGACTTTTAGATAGATTTTAGCAAGTGGAGGCACCATCTACTAGTATGCAGGGAAAATAGTATATATGAAAGTTGGCAATAGGAAGAAAACGGTTTGTCTGGCTTCTGCATAAAGTTGGTGAATCTGAACAGTGGAACTCTGATCAAATACTAGCGTGGGTAAGTTATTAACTTCTCTTAGTGCCAAGGACTAGTCCTACTCCAAAGGATTATTGTTGAAAATCTTAGATAAAATTATGTATACAAAGTGTTAACATGGGAACCACTTAAACTATTAGCTATCATAATGACAAATAAGAATTTTCTTTTCTTTTTTTAAAAAAATACATTTTATTGATTTTTCACAGAGAAGAAGGAAGAGAGATAGAAAGTCAGAAACATCGATGAGAGAGAGACATCGATCAGCCGCCTCCTGAACATCCCACACTGGAGATGTGCCCGCAAGCAAGGTACATGCCCCTGACCGGAATTGAACCCGGTACCTTTCAGTCCGCAGGCCAACGCTCTATCCACTGAGCCAAACCGGTCTTGGCGACAAATAAAATTTTCAAGGAATCTATCCAAAGGCAATAATCATATATGCAAGTCAAATTTTATGTATAAAGATGTTCAAGGAGAAACCAATATGGTGGCATAGGAGAACACCTAAACTGCTGCCTGGCACAACAATTTCAAAACTACAACTAAAAGATAGAACAGACATCATCCAGAACCACAGGAAAGCTGGCTGAGTGGAAATTCTACAACTAGAAGGAAAGAGAGGGGGCACTTGGAGACTCAGAGGAACTGCAAAGAGCTGAGGTATGGAGACATGCGCATGGAGAGGACGGGAGGTGGAGTGCCTGGCTGGCTTCCTCTAGCAGGAGGGAGACGGAAACTCTTAACTGCACTGAACCCCAGTTCTGACTGCACTGAACCCCAATTCCAGGCGAGACTCATACGGGGGTGGTCTGGACTATCGGGAAAAGGGAGGAGTGCATGGAAACTTAGGGAAGCCGTGAAAGGCAGAGGTCTGGAGGCACACGAGCACGAGTGCACGCAGAGAGGACTGACTGCTGACTGTGCCACTGGCTTTTTCTAGTGGGAGGAAGACGGAAGCTCCCAGCTGTGCTGAACTCCAGTTCTGACTGCACTGAATCCAGTTTTGGGAAGACCCTGGGGACCCAATCTCATAAGCACAGAAACACAAGGGAGCTGCGAAAGGCAGAGGTCTGGAGGCACACGCATCAGTGCACACAGAGAGAACAACAGTGATTACCAAGGGACACTAACACCCAGGGGGCTCATAGGGCAGGGCTGATGGGAAGCCAAGGCTGTCTGCTCAGCTCTGAGACTCGCCCCATCCAAACCTAGCACAGAGGCTTTTGCAATTTTGCAAATCTTGTCTCATAAGGCTGTCTCCAGAACAGAAGTTCTCCCAGCATAGACACAGCTGATCCTCATAGCCAATTGGCCTGGAGGTCAATTCCTCACAGTGATAACAACAATAATCAAGATTTAACTACAACAAGGCTGGACACACAGTCCACAAAGAGGTGCACCGAGAGTGTCTACCTCAGGTAACTGGGGAGGCGGAATTACTGGGCCATATAGGACACCTAGCATGCAACTCAGGGAAGCAGTGAAAATGTGGAGACAAAGAAACAGATCACAAAAGAAATAAATGGCCGAAACCGGTTTGGCTCAGTGAAGAGAGGGTCAGACTGTGGAAAAGTCCCAGGTTTATTCTGGCCCAGGGCACATATCTTGGTTGCAGGCACATCCCCAGTGGGGGTATGCAGGAGGCAGCTTATCGATGTTTCCAACTCTCTATCTCTCTCCTTTCCTCTCTGTAAAAAGTCAATAAAATATATTTTAAAAAAAAAGAAAGAAATGGAGAAAAACAAACAACTGGATATAGAGTTCAAAACCATAGTTATAAGGTTTTTCAAGAATTTCCTAGAAAAGGTCTATAAATTTAGCAAAACCCTTGAGGATATGAAAACCGAACAACTAGAAATTAAACATACACTGACTGAAATAAAAAATATTATACAGAGACCTAACAGCAACTAGAGGAATGCAAGAATCAAATCAAAGATCTGAAATACAAAGAAGCAGAAAACACTCAACTGGAAAAGAAAAAAGCAAAAGCATCCAAAAATGTGAAGATAGTGTAAGGAGCCCCTGGGACAACTTCAAGCATACCAACATCATGGGAGTGCTAGAAAAAGAAAGAGAGCAAGACACTGAAAACCTATTTGAAGAAATAATGACTGAAAACTTCCCTCACCTGGTGAAAGAAATAGACTTACAAGTCCAGGAAATGCACAGAACCCCAAACAAAAGCAATCCAAAGAGGGCCACATCAAGACACATCATAATTAAAATGCAAGAGCAAAAGACAAAGAGAGAATATTAAAAACAGTCAATTATCTACAAGGGAGCACCCATATGATTGTCAGCTGATTTCTCAACAGAAACAATGCAGGCCAAATGGGAGTGGCGAGAAATATTCAATGATGAATAGCAAGAACCTACAACCAAGATTACTATACCCAGCAAAGCTATCATTCAGAAGTGAAGGTCAGATAAAGAGCTTCACAGATAAGAAAAAGCTAAAGGAGCTCATCACCGCCAAACCAATATTATATGAAATGCTGACAGGTATTCTTTAAGAAGAGGAAGAAGAAAAAAATAAAGATAAAAATTAGGAACAACAAATACATATCTATCAACAAGTGAATCTAAAAATCAAGTGAATAAAAATCTGATAAACAGAATAAACTGGTGAATTTAATACAATCAGGGGTATAGAAAGGGAATGGACTGACAATTCCCAGGAGGAAAGGGGTGAAGGAGGTGCGGGAAGAGATTGGACAAAAATCATACAGCTATGGATGAGGACAATGGCGAGGAAGTAAGAACAGAGGGTGAGGTGGAATCCTGGTGGAGGGGAGTTATGGGAGGAAAAAAGAAGAACAACTATAATAATCTGAACAATAAAGATTTATTAAATGAAAAAAAAAAAAGATGTTCAAAATAACCTTATGAATAATAGTGAAAATTTAGGACAATCTCAATGCTAAATAATCATTAGGTAAGTTATGGTATATCCAGACTAAAATATAGGGTGGGTCAAAAGTAGGCTTATAGTTTTGAGTATGCAAAAAACAATGTACATTCTTATATTATTTATGAATTGTTGTATTATTTTCCAAAGGAACAGCTATAAACCTACTTTTGACCTATCTTGAACTATGTAGTCATTAGTAAGCATTTTTGGGGAGAAATAAATACATAAATTGGGGAAGTCAGAAGAGCAATTAAGAAATTCCTCATTGCTTTCAGGAACATGTTGAGGAGTCTGCACTTGCAAGTCATACTGGAGCCCTGTAAAGATTTCCAACTCAACATGTTTTATTCTTTAAGAAACAAATTTGGAGTAAGAGATGCTCTTCATAACTGGAATCCCATTTGCAATGTCTTACCTGAATAAACACGGATGTCCTCTTTGCAGGGTCCCACAGGAACTCCACTGTGTTTAGTTGGTTTGGATTAGCCCTAGGATCGATTATACCCACGGACATTGGGATATCTGAGAAACAAATGAACAATTCTGAGTGCTACTTTGTTTAAGTAAGAAAGCACTGATTCTTATACAGGTATTGTTGGACCCTAGTTACCAAGATTTTTATGTAAACCATGTTTTGCCAGTGAAAAAAGGTTTGAATAGAGCTAACATTAGTCTAAATACTTTGCTTCTGAGTATCTTTTCTCTTCTTTAAAAAGTTCAATTCGACTTAAAAAACTACACAACTGGAACTACACAACTAGTTTTAGTGTCATGAAAATTGTAACAAAATCTACTTCATTTAGTTTTTAGATTAGTGTTACTGCTAGAAGTACACTAAGAGTATTGCTATATTATCTAATAAAGAGGGAATATGCTAATTGACCATCACTCCGTCACAAAGATGGATACACCCACAGTTGAAGCCAAGTTCCCATAAGGAGCCTTAATGAGCAATCAGCATGGACCTAAGGCTACACCCTCGCTTTTCCCCTCCCCCACAGGGCTTGATAGGGGACCTCAGACCACACCCCCCACCCAGGCTTGACAGGGGACTTCAGGCTGTACTCCCTGCCCCAAGGCCAAGCCAGGGGACCTCAGGCCATGCCCCCTGCCCGGCGGGGCTTGATGGGGGACCTCAAGGTGCGCTTCCTATCCTGGTGCTGGGCTAGGGGACCTCAGGCTGCTCCCCCTGCCCCAGCGCCAGGCCAGGGGACCTCAGGCCATGCCCCCCCACCAGGTGGGGCTTGACAGGGGACTTCAGGCTGTGCCCCCCACCCCAGCACCTGGCCAGGGGAACTGAGGCTGTGCCCCCCTGCCTGGCAGGGCTTGACAGGGGACGTCAGGCCATGCTCCCCACCCAGTAGGACTTGACTGGGGACCGCAAGGTGTACCCCCAGTGCTGGGTCAGGGGAACTGAGGCTGTGCCCTCCACCCAGCAGGGCTTGACGGGGGACCTGAGGCTGTGCCCTTCTCCTGATGCCTGGTCGGGGAACCTGAGGCTGTGTGCGGCCCTCCTTCCCCGCCTGGCGAGGCTTGACGAGGGACCTCAGGCCATGCCCCTCACCCAGTGGAGCTTGACAGGGGATCTCAGGCCTGGTGGGGCTTGACGGGGGACCTCAAGGCATGCCCCCAACCCAGTCTGGGCTGGGGGACCTTAGGCCACACCCCCTGTCCTGGCACCGAGCCAGGGGATCTGAAGTTACATCCTCTGCCCAGCTGGGCTTGACAAGGGTGTGACTGGCCAGGTCTGGATCTAGGTCAATGGGGGCGGGGGCCAGCCAGGTCTAGGTCTCATGTGATTTTGAGGTGCATGTGGATGTATGGGGACCTGTCTCTGGGTTCCGTGGTGCACCCCAGACTCTGATAGGAGGAAGGTTTTCATATAAATTTTACTAATTTTCTTTCATCTCTGACACTTCTATTATAGAGAAAGGGCAAATAGCAATATTAAATTATTTCCTCTAATTAATCCCCTTTTAATGTGCACAAATTTCATGCACCAGGCCACTAGTAGAAGAATAAATTAGAGTGTCTAAATAAAGGCATAAAGCATTGTATCACAGATAGAAGTGGGAAAGTAATAAAAAAATCCTACAGCAGAGTAACACATCTTATGCTCAAGAGGTAAGCAAAAATGAATGGGCTTTAGTAGAACTTTGCATCCCATTCCAGATAGCACAAACTCAAATACCATTCCCTGACTTCTATTAATATTTAAACTAAGAGATAAGGCCAGGCTGATATTATAACTGTGCCCTAACTACACTATTTTAGTATCAATGTTTTGAACAAGAAAGCGTTAAGTGGATTCCACTCCGCAATGTTAGTTGTGTTGGATTCATCCTACAGCCAATTTTATTATATTGATATCTGTATGAGAACCAGTGTTTTCTCAGGTAAATCTAATAGTGGTTAGATTTATGTTTACCAATAGGAGATAGTAACCAATACGAGATCAAAGACACAGATGCTGGGATTCAAAGTACTTTTAGGAAGAAAGCCTGTGCATATTTGTAAAGATCTTTCTCTTTTGTGCCACTGTTTAAGTAAAACAAATTCTACTCTTGGAGAAAGGTAGAAAAACTTGAACTGCAAATCAAGAGACATAGATTCTAATCCCAGGCCTCTTATTTAAGGTAGGGAAAAGCACTAATCTAGATCTCAGGTATCAGTAAAATAAAAGAAATTTGAGGAATTTAGGGGCAAAACCTGGCCCTTTTATACTCAAAACAAAATATCTGACCTGGAATAGCCAAAATAATCTTGAAAAGTAACAAAATTGGAGGTCTCATACTTTTTTATTTCAAAATTTCCTACATGCCCTGGCTGGGTAGCTCAGTTGGTTAGAGCCATGGTCAGCAAACTGCGGCTGCGATCCACAGGAGGCTCTCTGGCCCCTTGAGTGTGGCTCTTCCACAAAATACCATGGCCTGGGCGAGTCTGTTTTAAAGAAGTGGCATTAGAAGAAGTTTAAGTTTAAAAACTTTGGCTCTCAAAATAAATTTTAATCATTGTACTGTTGATATTTGGCTCTGTTGACTCATGAGTTTGCCGACCCCTAGGTTAGTGCATTGTCCCAATACGCCAAGACTGCAGGTTTGATCCCTCGGTCAGGGCACATACAGGAATCAACCAATGAATGCATAAATAAGTGGAACAATAAATCAATGTTTCTCTCTCTCTTCTTTCCTCTATCCCTATAAAAATTAAAGAAAAAAACTTACTATGAAGTTACAATTATTAAAAATAGTGTGAGCCTTAGACAGTTTGACTCAGTGGACAGAGCATTGAAGCAGATTAAAGTGTCCTGGGTTCAATTCTGAACAAGGGCACATTCCTGGGTTGCGGGTTTGATCCCCAGTCCTGGTTGGGGCGCATGAAAGAGGCAACCAAGCGATGTGTTTTCACATCAATGTTTCTCTCTCTCTCTGTCTCTTCTCTTCCCTTCTATTCTCTAAAAATCAATGTTTAATCCTGGGTGAGGATTAAACAAACAAACAAAAAACTGGTGTGTACAGGTATAAAGATGAATATATGGACAAATGGAACAGAATAGAGAGTTCAGAAACAAACCTTCATATATATGGCAAAATGATTTTAAACAGGGTGACAAGGCCATTCAATGGTAAAGGATAATGTTTTCAACAAATGGTGTTGGAAAAACTGGAAATCCACATGGAAGGAATGAAGGTGGACTCTTACTTTACATCATATATGAAAATTAACTTAAAAAATGGATCTACACTGCCCTGTTCAGGTAGGACAGTTGGTTAGAGCATCATCCTGATGTACCCATGTTGCGAATTCAATCTCTAGTCATCAAGGCACAAGAAAGCAATCAATGAATGTATAAATAAGTGAAACAACAAATTTATGTTTCTTTTTCTCTCTCAAAACAAACAAACAAACAAACAAACAAGAATTTCCTTCCTTAAACTTCATGATACTGGATTTTCCAAAGATTTTTTAGATATAACACCAAAAGCACAGAAAGAAAAACACACAAAAAAGATATAGTCGACTATATTAAAATTCAAAATTTTTGTCCATCAAAGGGCACTATCAACAGTGAAAAGACAACCTACACAGAATGAAAGAAAATATTGTAACTTATAAATCTGATGTGGGTTTAACATTTCAGGATATATACAGAATTCCTACAACTCAACCACAAAACAACCAGATTCAAAAATGGGAAAAGGTGTCCAGGGTGGGAATGGCTGGTGGTGTGGGGTAGATTGGGGGATTTCAATTAGGGAAAAAGGAGACATACGTAAAACTTTAGAAAAAAAAATTTTAATGGGCAAAGGATTTGAATACACATTTCTCCAAAGATATACA
>PVJN01041125.1:0-18915 GCA_004026805.1 Lasiurus borealis
CACTCACATTTAAGTTCCCAAAGCAGAGGACATGATCACATGTAATTTTAAAAAAAAAAAAAAAAGGTGAAGGAATGCCATTTTATTATGTGCCTGGAAGGTGAAAAGATGAGAATATTTGGAGAATGGCACTCAATGACTTGAGTATAGTATTTCCACTTTTCAGGGAGGTTTTAAGTTTTTAGCCAATGGTTCTGAATTCATTCATTTAATAGTAGTGACTCAGCAAAGCCCTGAGGTGGTAAATCTGAGGCCAGGAATAAGAACTTTTGTCTGCCTTCAAGCAACCACAATTTTTGAAGAGGCATTCTTATATCTATGCCAATAGCTTGGAAACAAGGTACAGTTCAAGAAGCGCCACAGGCAAACATAAACAAAGTCCTGAGCATAAAGAAGACTGTATATCTTCTGTGGAGACTGTATATCTGAGCAAATCTTTAAATGGGGGAAAGTAGATCTCCAAGCTGGATCCCTCCAGTTCTATACCTGTGATCACACGGCAGGTCAAAATGCTAAATAAGTATAACTGCTAGAATAATTAGTCCTACATCCAATGCAAGCAAAGAGAAATGCATGTCACGTCTATACCCCTATCTAGGTTGCAAGCCTGGATAGAAGCTAATTGCTTAGATTCAAACTTCAGCTCCTCCATTCACTTGCTAGATGACCTTGAGAAAGTCATTGCACTACCTGGGCCTGTTTCCTCATCTGCAAGTGGGGGTGCTCATAGTACTTACCTCAGAGAGTTGGTATGAGAACTGAATGTGTTAATCCAGGTAATGTAACAAGTAAAAGGAGTCTGTGGTCAACATGGTAGACATCATACCAGTGGTAGCAAGCATCCTTGTTCTGCTCTTGTCATTGCCTCAATCTGTTTGTCTTATTTTTCTTCTTCCTTCAATAACTTGGTGGCAAGACTGCTATTCCTAAAGTGGGTGCTCTAAAGTATTCCTTGGAAGGAGATTTTCTCTATATAAAAACACAAGGCAGAAGAAAGAAGACTCCATACCCTCAAAATAAGTCCCCCTGAGCTGCTGCCTGCATCCCATCTTTGCCTTGGCACCAATGAACTTCTGATAAACCTGTTTTCATACACCCACCCCCAGTACTTTGTGAATGTCTAGCTAGAGTCACACTGTCCATAGGACATGCCCCAGAGCACAAATCCCACAAGAGACTCCAAGGGAAGAAAGACTCCTGTCATAGGCTACACGTGTGAAACTCCCTCTTGGAAAAGACCAAAGCCCGAGCCAGAAACCTGTTTTATTTTTACTTAACCCAGCATTTCCTGGGTTAAATTCTGACCATTAGAACTTTATTTTGCAGCTTACACACTTTGACAAATATTGTGCAAAAACAAGAACTATTTTTTTGTTAACCCAATTATCCACAGAAATGTGGAAAGTGCTTGGAGTATAATAGGCCTGAGAAAAGAGTCAATACATTGAACCGAGTTTATGTAACCTTGGGAAAAATATTCCCTCCCTGGGCTTTAGTTCTCCCGATTTTAAAATGAGAGAATTGGATGAGAGAGCTGCTAAAATCCTTCCTATTGCCCATTATTAGCCAATCTTTCATTCGGTGTTTTTCTTGCCCTTGCCCTTTGCCTGCTCATTATTGAATCTCGTTCTTTTATTCAAGATGAGAGCAAAACAGTCCACCCCCAGGAGCAGGAAGAAAACAGGAAATGATCAAAGCTGATCTTTACTGCACACCAGCCACTGTTCAGAGTGCCTTACAGGGCCACTGCATCTAGTCCCAATAAGCCCAACAGATGAGTGCCGTTATTAAAATCATTACCCTTTTACCGAAAAGACATTAAGCCACAGAGAGGCTAAGCTGTTGCTGAAGTAACTCTACCCATTTGGCAGAGACGAGTTTTGAATCCAAGTCATTTGATGCCAAATCCCATACTCTTCACCATGAAGTGACACTGCTTCTGGGGTGGCTGCCCCAAGGATTCAGTGTCTAGACCACTCTGTTTCTTGTTAAGAGAGGATAAAAGGCCTTAAAGATCTGTTTAATTGCTTCAGATTGATTCAACATATTGGCTAATGTGATATTTGTCTATCCCTAGAGTCTGCCCTATTTTGGGCTTCAGCTTTCATGAAAGAATGAAGGCAACAGCAATATTCCATGACCTTATTTTTTTATCAGTTACCATTATAATAATAATTAAATGGCTTCTCGGCCTTTTGGCTAAGATCAAGTATAATAATAATGAGCTACAGCATTTCCAGGAAGCACTTTCATATCCATTATTATCCATTATCAAATGTGATTTTTTTTTACACCTGCCTCCTAAGATACACAGAGAAAATATTGCCATGTTGATTTTACAATCAAGGAAACTGGGACTCCAAGAAGTAAAGATATTTGACCCCACGCCAATAAATAGATTGGGGATCCTGAATTTGAAGCTGGTCTTTGGGACTCAGTGAAAAAGTACTCAGGAGCTCATCATGATCCAAGACACTCAGCTGCCAAATTCAATCCCAAGTTGGGGGTGAGCAGGGTCAGTGAAGATATAGGAGTGAACTCAAGAGAAATTGACACAGATAGCCTGGAGTAGGAAGGAAACCCAACATGACAACCAACGGAGAAGAGTGTCTGCCTACCTGCTTTGATGTTAAGGGCAGGTTTGGGGGGACACATTTGGGGTTTCAGTACTCCTCATGTACTTACTCTTATTCTTCTTTCTTCTCTCTAACCTTCTGCCTCTTCAAGTCACTATCCACCCACCATGTTAGCCACCTGCACATCATGGAGCTAGCACAGTTTATAGATTCACCCACAAGCATCCACTGAGTGCCTACCATAAGTCGGGCTGCTGTTACTATGCACTAGGGACCCTAAGGAAAGAGATGTACAAATCACTGAACTCCATGGAAACTGACTGATTTCTTCCCCGGAAAGACTTGCAGAAGTATTGTATTTGCTCTGAATCTTGTGGGTAGATAGGCACTCGCAAGAAGTATGATGTGGGACAGAATAAAGGTTGAACAGAGAATATTCCAGGCAAAGACTTGAAATGTTCTCTGAGGGAAGCACTGATGCATAGAGAGGAAGTGTCTAGAGTTGAGGCTAAAAAGGTAGGTAAAGCCAGATCTGGATGGACCTCAAAGTTCAGTGGAAGACATTGAACTTATCTCCCATGCAAGGAGAGAGCTTTGTACTTTAGACACAGCTTCCCTCCCCCATGTGCTCAGGTTGATTTTGAGTCTATCTTTGCTGTATACTCTTCTCATAGCCAGTCCATCTTCTCAAGAACCCAAAAACTAATTCAGAAATTCTCATTATAATTAGAAAAGAAAGTGGAGATCAAAAAAGAGAGAGAAAATATTATTCTCCTTGATCAAAAATGTAACCACAACGTAAGGTGCACAAAGCCAGGGGATCAGGTGCCAACAGAAGCAGGCAGAGGTCTCATCATTTCCCTTGAATCCAGGAGACTGGGAGAGGCAGGTCCTTAACATAGACTGTATCCCCTCCCATCAATGTGACTGTGAAAGGGAACATGAGTGCTTGTCCTGACATCATTGTTAATGAAATTAATCTCTCCATCAGAAAACTGAGTGACTAGGGTACTGACATTGTGGGATAAGTATGACTCACTCCCTGAGCTCTCCACCTCCTGCAGTCTTGGGGAGTGGTTTTGCTGGGTGCTATGCACAAATTTGGCACAAGGAGGCAGTGTGGGCCCACAGTCAACCTCAGCCCACACATCTTAGAACCAGAAACCTGGGACAAACAAACAAAGGAAATAGACCCAGATTTTTAAAAAGTGCAAGGAAAGGGATGGGACTTTATTCAACAAATGAATTGAAATTTGCTCTTAAGAGGTGTTCTAGGAAGAACTTCTAATCTATGAATCCAGTCTTTTGAAACTTACAATAGACTCTAAACAAACAGAAATCTTAAGAAAATTCTCATTCCTTCCTCTTTTCCTGGAATTGCCTCTTAATACCACTGCCAGCAGATCTCAACCTGCTGTGCCAGTTTTCTTATCCAAGCTTTGCCACACGCAAGATGCTCAAGGCAGCGTCTCTTCCCCATCCAGACCCTTGTCTCTGCCTGTGTCCATACTGCTCTTTGAAACCACATTTTTCAAAATACCTTTTGTCCATTTCTAATCTAACTCAAATGTTACCAACAACATGAAGCCTCTCCTGATTTCTAAAAGCAGAAATCATCTCTTGTGATTCATATCTCTCTCTCTCTCTCTCTCTCTCTCTCTCTCTCTCTCTCTCTCTCTCTCTCTCTCTCCTCTGCTTCCCAGGATATTATCTGTCCCTCTGCCACCTACCACCACCTACCTTATATGGCAGTCACTGATATATACAGACAGAAACATTATCTTTTGCTTCTGTAGAGCACCCTGAATATGAGCCTTGCTCACAATAACTACTAGATGTGTGCGGGTAAAAGGAGGTTAGGTTCAGTCTGAGAAATGAACAGGGATGTTCCTTGTCAGGTGAGCTTTAGTTTCCTAATCTAGAGAAGCCTTACGATAAAGAGGTGAATCAATTGGGGACTGATTAATTAAGTTCTGATATATCTATATAACAGAAAACTGCACAGCTTTTTAAATGAATGAAAACATCTTTGTGTGCTGGTGTGGAATGATGCCCAATATCTATATCTTTAAAGATAAAAATAAAAGTCAAACTATAGAATAGTATAATGGTATGAGGTCATTTATTTAGGAGGGAGGAAAACAACACAATTCTTTACACATACATACAATCCTTCAAATAGTCAGCATACAATAAAAAGTTACTACGTGTGTAAAAAAAAAGTAGGACTATGTGAAACATAATCAAGAAAAAAAAATAAAGCAGTCAAGTCAGACTGCAAGATGACCCAGGTGTTGAAATTAACAGACAAGCACTTTAAAACAGTTTATAAGTTATGTTATAAAAACAGTTATAAATATGTCTAAGGACTGAAGGGGAAAAGATGGTCATAATGAGTGAAAAGCTAGGGATTCACAGTGGAGAATGGGAATCTATTTAAATGGAAACAATTAAAAATAGGGAGGCTATAAGTTCAAATTCTAAGGATGGACATGGGAGCATGGCAGATTCTAGGCAGAGAAGAAAAACTTAAACTGAGGTTCTTTCTAAGTGAGCCATGCTCAAAGAAGGTTGAGCAGACAAGTGTCCTTAATGTTCAATGTATGTTAGGAGAGGAGGATGGAAAGTCATGGAAAAGTAGAATAGAATTGGATATGAGAGACTTGAAAGGCAGATTGAGGTGATATGTTTTATCCTGTGGCCTAGAGTGGATGGGGAGATATAGAAAACTTTAAAGCAAAAAAGCGACTTGCTTAAAAATATGCATTAAGGTCACTCTGGCAACAGTGTTTGAAAAGTGGTGGTGATGGATGGCAGAGAGGGGATAAGGAGGAAGAAACAAAGTAGGAAGCCAGTCCAGAGTTTATCGTAGAGTCGAGGTGAGGGGTAAGGTAAACCTGAAGGAAAGCAGGTTTTCCTTAGGAATTATAAGAGGGGACAGATGAGGCCTTGTGGAGACTTACAGATAGAGTTTGGCGATTGATTAGATGTGGGAAAAGAAGTCCAAGATAACTCTGAGATTGAGCTTGAGTGTCTGGGAGAATCACGGTGCCATGAACCAAGATAAGGGACCAGAAAGAGAAACAGGATAGGGGAGGTCTGAAGAGCTAGGGGAATGATGAGTTTTATTTTGATCATGTTTAGTTAGATGAGCCAATGCAACATCCGTTTCCAGGTAGAAATGATCCATCGGTGGGTGGGCACTTTGGTTCATTCTAACATCAAAGTGAAATCTTGGAGATCCTTGACACCAGTCACAATGGCTTATTATACATCAGGAGGTGAATTAAATCCTTTGCATATTTATCTCATTTCCTCTCCATAATAGCCCCTGGAGGAGCATACTTTTAGTATTTCCATTTTACAAATGAGGAAATTGAAAGTTTGGGGACATGAAGCCACTTGATGAAAGTTACATACAAATTTAACAGTAAGGTCAAGATTTGAACTCATGCACCAGAATGTTGCCCTAGGTGGTAAAACCATGGAGAAAGGATATTCTGGGTCTTATGGGTGCCCTCATTGACTCTGCTCAAATGTCCACCAAACTTCAGGATCAAATGGACCTTAGAGATCATTGAGTCTCATGCAATCAACTCACAGTTACTGGTGACTAAAGCCCAGAGGGGAAATCAGTCACTGAAGTTCCAGTAGGCTTTCTCATTACACTGGGGATAAAATCTAACTCCAAGTTTCTGCATGCTCTGGCTTTCCCCACCTCTCCAGCCTCATTATCTCCCTCTCCTCACAAGCCCAGCATACTCCCAACTCAGTCCCTCTGCGTTTGATGCTCCCCTGGCCTAGATTGTTGTTCCTTATCTATTATCATGGCTCCATCCTTCTTATCAATGGTACCACATCCAATGTCACCCCCTCACAAACACCTGTTCTGATCAGCACACCTATCATAACCACCTTCTATTTTTTCTCATTGCACACAATTTTATTTTCTTCATGGCAATTATGGCTACCTCTCAGCACCTTCTTTATCTATTTGATTGTTAATATTCACCTTCCAGGTAGGTATACAGTAGCTTTTATTGTATCCCCAGAACTTGGAACAGAAGGTAGCAGTGCAATTGCTGAAAAGTAAAGTGAGAAAGATGAGAGAGGAGTTGCCCAGTGCCTTTACTAATGGAGGACCGGACCAGGCCTTTCATACCTCACAGACTAACTGAGAGAATCCTGACATGTGAAAGCCTATGAGCTCACTTCTAAAATGAGGAGAATAAGATCCTGCCAGACACCAAAGCTAGGCCTGGTCATCTGGGACCAGAGCACCACTACCACATTGTCTCTCTCTTGGTCCATCTCCCTCCATCTCACTCTATTCTATCTCCTTGGTCTTCTCCTTTAATGCCCATGTCCCCATCCCAATGGGCCACCCTCACCCTGCAGCAATCTTCCTCCTCTCCACCTTCACCCGGGAGGGCTTCTCTCTTTCATCTCCTCCATCCACTTATCTTCCCGTCATCCCCCAGCCCACCCATCTGTGCTTCAGTTCAGCTCCCCAGCCCCCTCTCAAATGTCCCTTCCTCTATCACTGCCTCCTTATCGGCTCATCCCCTCACCCACATGCAATGTTATTTTTTGTCTTCTTGATAGAGGCCCAGGGTAAACAACAGACACTCAGAGACTTACATTCCAGGCTCCGATGGACAGACTGGGGGAGTGAGTGGCAGACCCTCAGAGTTGGGGGAGGGAATTTCTGGGAACACAACTCATAGCTTCACACACAAACGAAGACAGGATGTAGGCTTTGGAATCCGGTAGGATTCCTGCTTCCAGAACTTGAAGCATTTTTCATCATGTCCCGAGAGATGCTGCACAAAAGCTTCAGCCTCCTTGAGCTGCATCTATAAAACAAGGCTTAAGCATCCCTTCCTGCAAGGATCAAGGACAGTGCATGGCAAAGGCTGGCCACAGTTTGGAGGCTCTGTGCTTGTTCTTCCCCATCTACAGGTATGCGGAGGTACCTGTATCAACTCCTATAATTACTTAACTCCTATACAGCTGCGTAACTCCTAGCACTCCTAGAGGCTGTTATTGTTGACTTTTATATTGCACAGATGATGGACCTGAGACCAAGAGAGATTGATGGACTGGCCTGAAGTCACACAATCTGCTGCCAGTTGACCTTCTTGGGGTCCCATCCTTCCACTCAGTGAAGCAACTCTCAGTACTTCCGCACCCCCACCAGGCTATTGTCTGCCACAATCCTAAATTTCAAAGCCAAATGAAGCCCATGATGGTTTTCCACTCCCCTATGGAACATCAGTTTGGTTCCCTGGACAAAAGGTGAAGGCAAGAACTGAGTTTTCTCTAAAGAAATGGGAGGGTCCAGCTTCTTCCACTAGAACCTCAGGAAATGACTTCAGCAGTCTCGCTTGGCCAGCTTTCTGGTGTTAATTGTTTTCTCACACCCAAGAATGCCTCATCCCCACCCCCTGAGCCATAGCCACCTCGTGAGCCATATTCTTCCTGACTATAATTAGGAATGTCACCCGGGTGTTGCTGTGGAAAGCAACACCAAGAGTCCTTCACACACCTGCCCTGGGAAGCAGTGGCAGCCCAGCCCTGAGCTGAGCACAGAACCAGCTGCTGCCAGCTTTCCCAGCAGGGACAACAGGCTCACAGAAGGTGCGAGTGTCATTGCACTGCATAATAAAGGCAGCTGGGGTTACACTTCCAGGGCCAATCTCTGGCTGCTAAAGAGAAACGGTCCTTAAGTCCCACCTCCTGCAAGCAGCCACCTTACTTTTTGGAAGAGGAAAGTGAGGCCCAGAGAGAGAAATGTCTGGTCCAAAATAACACAGAACCCACTAGCATGAGAACCGGGCTGTCTGCTATCCCAGCTCACGTTCCCCCCACTCCCCAACTCCACACCAATATTTAGGATAGTAATTTTTAATCAGGGTGATTCTGCCACCCAAGGGGCACTTGGCAACGTTAGGAGACATTTTTTGTTGTCTCTACTGGAGAGGAGAGTGAGATAGAAGGCAAGGATGCAGCTAAAGCTCCTACAGTGCACAAGACTGTCCCTAGAGCAAAACTTACTTAATCCAAAATGTCCATAGTGCTCAGATTGAGAAACCCTGGTTTAGAAGCACTACCTCCAGGAAGGCATCCCTGCTTTCTCCTGCTGAGAATCATCTCTCCAAAGAAAATTATTAACACCAGAAAACTGGCAAAGTCAGGCTGCTAAACCCCCGTGGAACTTTAGCAATTCCTCTGATACTGAGAAGAGCTCACTTTATATTAGAGTTAGAAGGTCATATAATTCAATGTCAAGTTTGTGGATTCTGGAGTCTAAAGTCCTGAATTTTAATCCTGGCTACCCATTTCCTAGCTGTGTGACTTTGGGCAAGTTACTTAAATAGTCAAAGCTTCAATTGCTTTATCTGTAAAATGGGAGTGAGGGTGATAATATTTCTGCTTCATATAATTGTTGTGAACATATCATTAGCTAATCACAGAACTCATTCAACAATTATATATGAATTAATCTTTCCCCTAACTAGACTGTGATCTCTGCCAAGTAATGACTCAATAATCTCATTCCCGCAAAAACTGGTTTGGCTCAGTGGATAGAACATCAGACTGAAGGGTCTCATGTTCGATTCCAGTCAATGGCACATCCCCAGTGAGGGGCGTGCAGGAGGTGGCTGATCGATGTCTCTCTCTCATCGATGTTTCTAACTCTCTATCCCTCTCCTTTCCTCTCTGTAAAAAATTAATAAAATATATTTTTAAAAAATAATAATAATAATCTCATTCCCTTGCCACTTTACCTAACACATGACACAGCAAATTGTAGGTGTTTGTTTTTTTTAAAGAATGTAGGCAGATGAGAAATGTCAAGAGCAATGTTACTTAAGCACCCAAGATTATGGTCATGTCCATAAAAGACGATTGGCTTCATGAATAGCCTTGTTCAGTGCCTTTAAGAAGCTACCTTCTCACACACACACACACACACAAAGACACCAAAGACACATCATGGTGTAACTTCCACCTTATGTGATCACTGGGACATAAACACTCTTAGGAAGAACCTACAGCAAGGTTTCTCAACATCATCACTACTGACATTTTGAGTTAGTTAATTTTATGTTGGGTGCTTTCCTGTGCATTCTAAGATGTTTAGCAGAATCCCTGGCCTTTACCTATTAAATTCCATTAGCATACAAAATAAACACCATTGGGCAACAACAAAAATGTCTCTAAACATTGCAAAATGTCCCCTAAGAGGCAAAACTCCCCCATTTAAGAGCTAGTGGTTTTGCTCAGACAGAATGGCTCAGTTTGTTGAGTATCATCCTGTGAGCTGAAAGGTTATCAGTTCCATTCCCGATCAGAGTACATACCTGAGTTGCGGGTTCGAGCCCCAATCAGGAAGCATACAGAAAGCAACTGATCAATATTTCTCTCATACCTCTCCCCCACCTCTCTCTCTCCCTCTCACTAAGCATGTGAGGATTTTTTAAAAATCCTAATATATAAAAACCCTGGTTCCATCACATCCACAACGACTAAAGGCTCAACCAACCAGAAATCAGTCCTGCAGTCAGTGCTAGGTTGCCATAGTGACCCAGGACTGACTCCTGAGGGGACTGTGAATCAGGCCTGGAGAGAGGCCTGAAGAGAGAAGCAAGGTCTGATCCATAATGTAGCTGTAGATCAGCATTTACCTCTCTTTTTCTCTCCAGGCCTCCAGCAGGGCTGCTGATCAGCACTGCCTTTCTAATCAGGCCCTGTTGATAGGCCCAGAGATGCTGACTGGCATAGAAACCAACCAATCAGAACCAAATCTGGGTAAAGTGTGAGGAGTCAATGGCTGCCTAGGAGGTGGGGTTTTTGAAGCTGACTGGCATAGAAACTCACCAATCAGAACTAAATTGGCCAGCAGAGGAGGGCAATTAGGAGCGTGATCAGGCTTGCAGGGGAGGGCAGTTGGGGGCAAAATCAGGCCAGCAGGGGGGGGCCATTGGGGATGAGATCAGGCCACCAGGAGAGGGCAGTTGTGGGCAATCAGGCTGGCGGGCAAAAGCAGTTAGGGACAATCAGGCAGGCAGGCAGGCAGGTGAGCAGTTAGGAGCCAGCAGTCCCAGATTGTGAGAGGGATGTCCAACTGCCAGTTTACACAGGGATTGGGCCTAAACCAACAGTCAGACATTTCCCAAGGGGTCACAGATTGGAGAGAGTGCAAGCTGGGCTGAGAGAACCAAGCCCCCGCCCCCTGCCCCAATCCAGTGCATGAATTTTGTGCCCTAGGCCTCTAGTAAAATATAAAGAACTACTGGTCTTAGCCATAAATTCTAAGGTGGGGTTATATCACCCACAATGAGGCAAAAATTGGTTCTTAGGGTACAAAAAAGTCTTATCTTTTTTATGTACAAAGCATAGATGTACATATAATACACAGATATGCAGTATACTATGGTAATAAAATTTATAGATAGAGGCAATTAAGGAGGAAAATAAAACACTCTAAAAATGTTAGTGGAATAATAATGAAAAAAGAGTGAGAAACACTGCTCTAAGCAATTCATCTTTTGTAGGATGTTGTCAACTGAATAAAAGCATATGTTACTAAATGCCTAATAATAATAATATCTTCCAAGCTCTATGTTAAGCCCTGTGCTCATTCACTCAGGGAAGCCATTGCTTCTATAACCAGTTTACAAGGGAAAGCTCTAAGGCCTTGACAGCCTGAAAAGACAGCCAGGACTCCAACGCAAGTCCATGTGACTACAAAGAGCTCCTGTGACCTACTTAGTCATGGAGCCTTCCCACTTGCTCACTTATATCACTACTTTCCTTTAGACATACTGTGGTTTTCAGGACTTTGAGATGAAGACAATGGCTGATAATTATGGGCTGACTTCTCTCAGCTAGGTATCTATGTTAACTCATGTCCTACTCCTGGCAACCCTACAAGGTAGATTCTGTTACTGTTGACTTTCTACAGATGAGGGAACTAAGATCCAGAGAGGCTTCATCACTTGCCCAAGACAGAGCTGGGACTTGAATCCTGGCAGTGTGGATCCAGAGCCCACAGTATGGCCACCACCCTGCCATCCCCATAGCTTCTATACAGGCACCCAGGGATCCAGGGGACTTTGGAATTTCTCAAAATAATGTCACCTCATTGTAGCTCCTGTCTGCCCATGGTGGGGAGGGTCCATGCCCTGTCTGTCCATCCACACCCTGGTCAGGAAAGCAGGAAAGGCCAGAAGGTGGTAAGGAAATGTAGAAAGGCAGGTTGGACAGATGGAAGGAAAAACGAAGATTAATGAGGGATGGAGTGGGGAGAAGGGAAGCCTGGAATGAATGAAAGAAAATACAAGAAAGGAAGCTGGGACTAGGAACAGGAGCTCATATACTGGAAAGAAAGGGGAAGAGGGAAGGTGGAGCAGCAAGGCTGAGCTATTTTTAAGAACCTGAGTGATGATGATTTACATATTTAGCATCTCTGCATATTGAGGTCAAAAGGTCCCAACTCCTCATGTGAGAAGGAATAGGAATTCATTAGTGCAGCTTTCTAGAAGATTCTTCAAGTATACTTGCTTGGGTCTTCCCTAATGATGGAAAAGGGAGTAGAGGGAAAGATCTGATCCATCATCCTGCAAGAGTGTCACAATGCCAAAGGTGGGATCATTGGATCCAGAGTGATTGCCAGAAGACACCTACACTGCTCCCACTCATAGCATCTCCCTTGGTATGTGGTATGTCAGCTTCTCCAAACACAAAAGGAAGGGAACTGGGCAGGGAGCTCTCGAAGAAGCCTGATCGAGTTTGCTTAATTCATAGAAAGAGCTCAAACCTCAAAAAGGGATGGAGTCAAAGGAAGTTGAAGGAAAATGATTGACAAGGCATCTCAGATGCCACACTCTTTGTCCTGAATCTTTTGGGTGCAAAAAAGAAAGGAAAGAGGAGATGAAGGGAGGGAGACTGGGAGAGAGAGAGAGAAGAAAGGAGGAAGGAAGGTTGGCTTCCAAACTAACTTACATGTTTGTCACTTGCATTATCCTCAGCTGCCCTATGAAGTAGATACACAAAGAATCCCCAATTTGTAGACTGGAAAACAGGCTTGACTTGCCTGTTACTTGCTCACAGTATTAAGGCAGGCCTGTGCTTTGAACCCAGAACTATTACACTATACTGACACAACAAACACACAAACACAGCAATCAAGGGGAGTTTCGGCACATAAGATAAGAACCAGAATAAAAAAAGTCTCTCGAGGAGAATCCAAGATGGCAGCATCAGTAAACACCTACACTGCTGCCTCGCACAACAATTTCAAAACTACAACTAAAAGACAGAACAGACATCATCCAGAACCACAGGAAAGGTGGCTGAGTAGAAATTCTACAACTAGAAGGAAGGAGAGGGGCTCACAGAGACCCAGAGGAGCTGCATAAAGCTAAGGTACAGAGACGTGCGCCTGGAGAGAGCGGGTGACAGTGAACCTGGCTGGCTTTCTCTGGCAGGAGGGAAACGGAGATTCCCAATGGCATTGAACCCCTTATCCTATGACACTAAACCCCAGATCCAGCCGAAACTCATACGGGGGGAGTTTGGACTGTGAAAAGGGAGAAGTGCACGGAAATTTAGGGGAGTCGCAAAAGATCAGAAGTCTGGTGATGTGCACAGCACTGCATGCAAAGGACCAAATGCTGATTGTGCCACTGGCTTTCATGGGTGGGCGGGAGACAGACCCTCGCAACTGTGCCACTTCTAACTCCACTAAACCCCAGTTTCGGGCAAAACCCTAGGGACCCAGACTCATATGGTCCCAGAGCGCAGGGCAGCCAGAGGGGCAGCAGTCTAGAGGCACTGCGAGAGAGCGAGCACACACAGGGACCACTCCAGCAATTACCCAGTCACGTGAGATTCAGGGGTCATGAAGGGCAGGGCCGACTGGAAGGCAAGGTGGTCCCTTCAGCCCTAAGACTCCACCTATCCCAAGCTCAACAGAGAGGCTTCTATAGTTTTGCAAGTCTGGTATCATAAGGCTGAATCAACACAGAAGTTCTCCTGGCATAGTGAAAATGCTGAGACAAGGGAAGGGATCACAAACAAAAGAAATGAAGGAAAACAAACGACTGGATATAGAGTTCAAACCCACGCTTATAAGGTTTTTCAAGAATATCCTAGAAAAATTGGATAAATTTAGCAAGTCCCAAGAAGAGATGAAAAAGAACCAACTAGAGATGGTAAAGATCCAACTAGAGATGGAAAAGGACCAACTAGAAATTAAACATACACTGACTGAAATAAAAAGTATTATTCAGAGACCTAAGAGCAGACTAGAGAAAGGCAAGAATCAAGTCAAAAATTTGAAATATAAAGAAACAGAAAACACTCAACTGGAAAAGCTAGAAGAGAAAAGAATCCAAAAATGTGAAGATAATGTAAGGAGACTCTGGGACAGCTTCAAGTGTACCAACATCAGAATTGTGGGGGTGCCAGAGGAAGAGAGAGAGCAAGATACTGAAAATCTATTTAAAGAAATAATGACTGAAAACTTCCCACATCTGGTAAAAGAAATAGACTTACAAGTCCAGGAAGCACACAGAACCCCATATAAAAGGAATCTGAAGAGGACTACACCAAGACACATTATAATTAAAATACCAAGAGCAAAAGACAAAGAGAGAATATTAAAAGCAGCAAGAGAAAGACAGTTAATTACCTACAAGGAAGCACCCATATGACTGTCAGCTGATTTCTCAACAGAAACTATGCAGGCCACATGGGAGTGGCAAGAAATATTCAACATGATGAATAGCAAGAACTTACAGCCAAGAATACTCTATCCAGCAAAGCTATCATTCAGAATTGAAGGGCAGATAAAGAGCTTCACAGATAAGAAAAAGCTAAAAGAGTTCATCAACTCCAAACCAGTATTATATGAAATGTTGAAAGGTACTCTTTAAGAAGAGGAAGAAGAAAATGGTAAAAGATAAACAATTATGAACAACAAATACATATCTATCAACAAGTGCATCTAAAAATTAAGTGAATTAAAAATTTGATGAACAGAATAAACTGGTAAATATAATAGAATCAGGAGCACAGAAAGGGAGTGGACTGATAATGCTCAGGGGGAAAGGGGTGAAGGGTGTACAGGGAGAGACTGGACAAAAATCATACACCTATGGATGAGGTTAATGGGAGGGAGGTAAGGGTAAAGAGAAGGGTGGGAGCTGGGTGGAGAGGAGCTGTGGAGGGGAAAAAAGAGAAACAAATGTAATAATCTGAATAATAAAGATTTAATTTTTTAAAAAAAGAAAAGTCTCTCATGACTCAAATTGTCTCTCCCTCTCTCTCTCTCCATTCTCTCCCCCTATGCATCTTTTCTGTTAGCTCAGAGCAAACCAGTTTGGGGAGTCATTTAGGCTCCCCTGTGCCCCGCAAACCTTTGGCTTACATGCCAATTTGCTTTGTCACAATAAGAACTCTGACACCAACTCAGTATTTCAAGTGCCACCACCAACTAACCTATTTAGTTTCAGTGTCACTAAGTTCCAGTGCTCCACAGACAAGATGCAGTGCACACAGCCCAGCCCCTGAACTGCTCCCCTTGGAAAGCCCCTGAGATGTCAATGCCTGGTCCATTGAGGTGAGGCCTGGAGAAACAAAAGCAGGCAGTACAAACAGACAAATTAGATGCCAGGGATTACCAAGATGAGTAATGGGGAGCAATGATTGGCTTCTCTAAGGGGGTCACTCTCAAAGATGGTAGCCTCTGCTCAGGACAGTCTTTGCTAAAAGGCAATTATAGTGTCCATACTCAAGCTGAGCTGAAAGAGAGAATAGGTAGAAAGGACAAAAGAAGTTTGACAGAAGGACTAGGTGACTGCCCACATGGGAAAACAGGAAGAACACTCAAGAGCCATCAGCAGAAAATATCTCCTCTGCCTGCCCATCTAGTGCCTGGAGATCTGCCATTAAAGATTCCTGCGGAACCTCAGACAAGTCATGCAACCTCCCTCTGCAGGAAAAGCATAAAGGGCAGCCTTAGACACTTTATTCTGATGAGTGGCTAGGAAGGATTATTATGTGAATGTGGGCATGCACGTGAGTGTTGGCAGTAACTGCTGGTTGTCTCCCCAGTGTCTATTCTCCCCTTCTCCTATAAACAGATGTCTTATCTGGGCATATGGCCACCCAGCTAAAAACCACCTTGCCCAAACTTCCTTGCAGCTAGCTGTGGATTGAGGCCAACACAATGAAAACAGAAGCAATAGTAAGGTCCTTGAAGGGAAACTGCAAGCTTTGTCTTCTCTCCACTCCTGCTTACTGGTGGGATTCGTGTAGGAGATGAGCTGAATCAGCCATCTCAGCCTTAAGAAGAAACATACATTTTGAGGATGGCAGAGCAACAAGACAGAAAGTGCCAGGTCCCCAGGACTGTAAGACTCTCCTACCAGCACTGATTGCTGGTGCTCATATTGTTAGAGGGATGAGATAAAAATTCCTCGCAGGCCAGTATTATTAGCAAGGAAAGACCTGGGCCAGGTGATAGCTCTACCCCAGCTCAAAAGCACCTGCTACCTCTTCTAAGGAGACTTTATTGTCTGATCCCCAGATCTGGACCCATTGTTAAGCAAGGATTTAAAGGCCTCTTCAGGGAACAAGAAGCATTCTAGGAGATACAGTCTGCATGATAAAATGATAGTATTTGCGGGATGTTTCAAACAAGGACAAGAAATCTGGGAATCTTAGATGCTTAGTTACACTAAAAAAAAAAAAAAAAGGATATGCAGTATTTTATTTAGGAGATGGCTGTACTCATAATCCCAAATCCTTCCCTTTGTCTTTCACCCCATCATCTAACACATTTAAGGTACTTACCTGGACCACCAAAGTATTAAATTTTACAACCTCCAGTGTAAATGAATCAAAGTAGAAAGTGTCCCCAAAGGAGAGGCGAGACTACAAGAACTCCAGCATAGACTTGACCATGAATTGTCCAGATCAGTCTACAATGACAGATTCTCTAACCATCTCCATGCCCCACCCCCCTCAAAGACTAAATGTTTAAAGCATCAAGGAAAGAGTATCTTTTTGGCTGAGGTCAGACATATGCACACCCCGGGCTTTTCCTAAAAGCAGAGAATGGGGTAACTGGATCTCCTTAGTTTCCCTGGGAAAAAAAGGTGAACCCTGGAAATCAATAGCCCATCAAAACCCACACACTTGGTAATGGAGGGTTACTGTGCCATGAAGATTGAGGGCATGGTCTTGGGAAAAGCCGCAGGTGGGCCAGGAAATATATCCACCTCACCCCTCAAGAAATAAAAGTGAAATCAAATAAAACAAGAGAAGAAAAATGAAACCCCGGAGAGAAGCCCTAGAGCCAAGTAAATGCCTTTCCCACAGAGATATGATCACCAATGGCCTAATCTGATTTTCTAGCAATGCCTGCGAGTCAGTAAATGAGGAGGGGTTGGCATTGTTAGGACACAGGTCACGGGAGAACATCCTCAGAATGACCTCTGGAGGAAAGTCTTGAAAGAGGGGGCTGTGGTAAATCCCCACACATCAAAGTCAAGGCAGGGAAAAGTCTGTTAAGGGAACAGAACTGAGTACAGTGGTCTGTTTTAGCTATTTTCCCAAACTCTACACTCTCTGGCAAGATGCCACAGTGCCCCCTCTCCACATGGACCTCGTAGGTTATGTCAAGAAGTGTAGTTTATCTTACTACACACCCGAATGCCACTCAGTTGTTCCTGCAGACAGAGGGACCATGTTTCCTGTCAGTACCATCTGGCCACCTGCTATGCTTCTCAGTAATGCCTCCTAAAAATACCCTTCTCCAGTATCCCCTGTGAATTTAAGAAAATAAAGAGAAAAAGCAGAGTTAATCTGCTCAGATTGACTTTCCATCGAGGGAGACTTTTGTAATGTGAGATAGGGTGGGAAAGCAGAAGCTTTGGAGACAGACAGATTTGGATTAGAATAAAAATAAGTATTTTTATCATTATAGCTAAAATGTATTATTAGCATGTGCTGGCCACTGTTATAGTTACTTTGTATGGACTATCTCATTTAATATTCTCAGTAACATTCTGAGTTAAGGATCAGTATGATCTCCATTTTGCAGATAAGGAGACTGACACGTGAGTAATTTCAGCAAGAAAACAGCAGATTTGGTCTGATTCCAGAATCAAACTTGCAACCTTTCTGCAAAATTGCCTCTGAGTGAATGTTAGTGCCTTCCCTATCTCTCAAATTCTCAGTTCGGACAGCTGAGCATGAGGCAACTGGACAGGTGGGGAAGGGAAGAAAGGTAAAACTTGAGGGGACAAAGGGGTGGGAAACCGACCTTCTCCAAACCATGCAGCTCCCCAAGCATAGGGAGGCAAGCTGCCAGGGAAGCCAACCCCAGAATACAAAAAAGAAGAGAAGGAGGGAAGGAAGGAAGGAAGGAAGGAAGGAAGGAAGGAAGGAAGGAAGGAAGGAAGGAAGTTAATAAGTGATAGATAAATAGATATGCTAGATATTGATTGGTAGATAAATAATAACTAGATGGATAATTAATAAATCATCATAGATAATAGATGACATATATATAGATTCTAAATAAATGATAGCTAGATAAATAATTAATAAATAAGAGATACATAATAGATAGGTAGATAGATGATAGATAGATAGATAGATAGATAGATAGATAGATAGATAGATAGATACTGGATCAACATGCTATATTAGATGCTTAACCAGAAAGACACATCCATCTGTAAGGTATGAGTAGGTGGACACGTGGATGACATGAGCTGATATAGTATTAGTAGATACCAGACCCCTGGCAGAGTGTGGGCTGAGGCTACTGATATACCTGCCCTAGTCATGGTGACTTCTGAAACTTGGTCCAGGCCTCGTCTCCTGACAGATACATGGAGACTCCAGACAAGGAGGGCTTAGCTAGTGTGAGAATCTACTTTCCTGACCCTTATCACTTCTGTGCTCAGTGTGTGGCTCCGGTCACCTCTCTGGTCTTACAGGTCATCATTGCTGTCATCATTCACATTTACTGAGCATACTCTGTGTATGCTTCAAAATGTCTCACTACTGTTTTTCATTAAACTATCACAATAGGCATATGCCATTTTAGGTTCTCGGGCTGCCTTGTTCCACTGCCCATCTCTCTCTCTACCACAGCATCCTTGGAGGGCACATGGTTCAGAAAGGAAAGGCCAAAAAATGGCCCAACATCCTTCAGCCTTTAAAAAAGTGAGAAATTAACTTTCATTGTGTTGAGTCACTTTGGATTAAGGATTAATTTGATATGTCAGCCTTGCCTGACTAATACACTACTCAT
>PVJN01041126.1:0-18915 GCA_004026805.1 Lasiurus borealis
AGCCGCCTGCGACCCGGCCGGCGGCCTCCGGGCCCTGCCCCACCCCCAGGAATCGCGGGCAGCCCTGCCCTGAGGGGCCGGCTTCCCGCGCCGCGAGTTTGGCCAGTTAGTGAGGGGGGAAAAAAAAGAAGAAAAGCCAGCGGCCTCCTCTTCACAGCCCGGGGGAGCGCGCCGGCCTCCCTGACGGCGTTCGAGAATCTAGAGGCGACTTTGGAAGCCGTGAGTAAGAGGAACTCTTTCTTCCCCGACCTGGGGCGCTGGGTCCGAGAGGCCACTTCCGGCCTGGAGCTGCGCGCTGACCGGGGCATTTGGCCCTTGACGTGGGGGTGGGGCCGCGTGGGTCTGGGGTTGAGTAAGCAGGAGTGAGCACTATAGAGGGCCGGGCTCAGGCCGGCTGGCGGCGCGGGAGGGAAGGCTCGCGCCGCGGGCCGCTTCTGGATCTCCCGCGTCAGCTTTGGACTTGCGTCGCGGCGCCGAGCCCCGCCCCCCGCGCCTGCGCAGACGGCTGCCCTGCGCGGGCGTTGCCCCTCGCGCTCTCGGTGCCTTTGGACTCGAGTGCGCGCGCGGGGAGGAGAGGCTGACGGCTGGGGGTCCTGGAAAGGGAGATTTTTGGAGCCCTGCTTTGCTAGTAAGAGCACCGCTCAAGTCCCCGTCCAGGTTAGGGCTCCTGAGTGACTCCCGGCGCGGCTGGTTCCTTAACTTGTGTGCGCGTGGCGCGACAGGAAATGTTTCCGCGAGTGGCTTCCGTGTGGCGGTGGTGGACCCCGCTGCAGGAGGCACGGAAATGTAGGCACAGCTATGACCGCAGCCCGTGGGGCCAGGGTGCAGCCTGGGAGGCCAGAGGCACATTTCTGACGTCTCAGAGCGCACCGTGGTGCACCGAGTAACGGTCCACCCACAAAAAGAGAGATGCCCACAAGAAGTGCCGGGCATGCAGAATAGGTTGGAGATGGTTTGGGAGCCACAATTTGCAAGCTTAGTATTGATGAATTGAGTGGGTTTTTTTTGGTGTGGGGGGGGGAGGAGGGGAATAATTTTTTTACCACCTCTGAACACATATTTCTTACAGGACACTTATTTTACACTATGGGGTTTAAATTGATGCTATTCATTTTTAAACTCATTTAAGTAACTGAAACGTTGTTTTGAAGCTGTTTATTTAATAGAAACAATGGACTTGCCCGGTGTGGGTTACCCAGCAGTATTTTGTGGTTACTGGCATCACGACCTGAGTCCCAACTGTGGCAAAGCCTTGTCCCACCACTTGTCTCACCTTGGAGTCCATCTCCTAAGCCTGTTTCTCCAACTCTGAAATGGAATTAGTAAAAGCAGCTTGTTTCATGGAGTTCTGAAAATTAGGATAAAAAAATGAATGTAGGGCATCCTGATTCTTGGTATACGGTGAACACATAATAGATGACAGCTTTTGTTGACAGTAGTATTGGCCCATTGAATTACCTTTTAGGGTTAAGAAATAGAATACAAGTGTCTTTGGAAATAAAACTGTACTAATGCAGTGCATCCAGTCCCACTTTTTTTTTTTTTAAAGAAAACATTGTGGAAATAGTAAACGTACACAAGAGAGACCCTAGAATTAAGAACGCCCTCATATACTCACCCACCCATCGTCTAGCTTCAATTATTACCCAAGTGCAGTCCTCCTTGTTTCATCTCCCACACAACATCAGTTTTGTTCATTTTAGCTGGAATATTTTAAAGCAAATCTCAGAGAACATTTCAATTTGCCTGTAAATACCTCTGTGTATGCCTTTTATCGGATAAAGGACTTTTTTTTAACATGACCACATCATTATCATACCCAAGAAAATTAAAAATAATTCCCTAATATTATCTAAAAATTCAGCCTATATTCCTTTTGCACTGATTGTTTCAAAAAAGTATAGTCACAGTTTTGTAATACTTAATAAAAGTAGTTTTATTTTTGTAATACTTTACAGTTTAAAAAATTTGTATTATTGGTTGATTTTTTTTTAGAGAGAGGCAGGGATAGATTTATTGTTTTACTTATTGATCATTCATTAGTTGCTACCTTGTCTGTGCCCTCATTCATTATTGCTACCTTGTATGTGCCCTCATTCATTAGTTGCTACCTTGTCTGTGCCCTCATTCATTAGTTGCTACCTTGTCTGTGCCCTCATTCATTATTGCTACCTTGTATGTGCCCTCATTCATTATTGCTACCTTGTATGTGCCCTCATTCATTAGTTGCTACCTTGTCTGTGCCCTGACTGGAGATCCAACCCACAATTTCAGCACATTGGGGACGGCACTCTAACCAGCTGAGCTTCCTGGCCAGGCCTGCAGTCCTTTACAGTTTACCAAGTGGATTCACACATCATCTTGCTCCCTTTAGAAATATTACCTCTTATTTTAGCTTCTTCATCAGAGACATTAAGAAATGGTTAGCAAAAGACCTATCTGTTTGGGTACTTGTTAGTAAGGCATTGACTAAGGAACCAGATGTGAGGTTTAATAGACTTGTTAAACATTTTACTTCCTTAATGGCAGCTAGTTAATGATTTTAATTTAAGAACACATTAAAATATTTATTAATTCACTCTATCTTTTTAATAGTATGTTGCTTCCTTCAAGGGCTATACAAATAATCAACATTTTCACCATTGCTCTGAGAAAGGTACAAAAATACCTTTACCCTAGTTGCCTTGTTATTAAATGTTTCTGTATTCATAGATCTTTGCTGTATCTGTTTCTTGCTCACTGACTTCATGAGAAAGCTATTTAGATACTCATATGTGTTAATACGTCAATCTTTCTTGTTCTTTATAATGTATGTGGCTTTGTATGTATATAGATGTGTGTGGGTGTGTGTATGGAGTGGTTAAGTCAAGAATATTTTAGAATGTTTTTTCATTTTTTTGGTTCAATGTATTGTTGCATTCTATATCAACTCAAAAGTTTAAAAAGCAAAATCTTTTAGAATGGTGTATCAATATTGATCTCTATATTAGTATCCTTTCAGTTTAACATAATCTAGGTAATTACTTTTTTCTAGGAGGAATAGGAGAAATTTTGCCCGAAAATTTAGCTTAACTAAAATTCATATTACTAAAATCAGGACTTTTTTTCACCATAATCATCTTTCTTCACACCCTTCTTTCCCCAAATTCTCAATATTATTGATTGTAAGTCAATTAGGAAAACTGACTGGGCTCAAATTACATAAAGGTAAGTGCAGAATTTATTTATGTTGTAATCTGTCATTTCAGGTATTTCATCTGTCCAAAGACAACTTCATACCTATATAATGTAACAGAAAAAGCCAAAAAACATCAGGCAAATAGAAGTGAGGAGCATATTCAAGCAAGATGAATGTCTCTGGAAGCAATTGTGGAAGCCCTAGTTCTGCAGAGATATCTAATGACTTTAAGGATCTTTGGACAAAACTAAAGGAGTGTCACGATAAAGAAGTACAAGGTAAAGTATTTTCTCCCAATACTTACCACAACAGCACTGTACTGAGACTGTAATAATAATAACTAATTTTGTCTGATAGTTCAAAGATCTCATTTTTAAGGTATCTTTACTATTATAATTTTTTGTGATACATTTTTTATGGTAATGTAGCTTATCACTTACAGACAACTACTATAGTAGTTAGCTTTTGCACAATTTATAGTTACTTGTAGTAATATGTATGGTATGATGGAAAGAGCATAGAATTTTTTAACTGAATACCTGGATTTAAATTCTGATTTAATTTACATGCTCTCAGCCAAGTTACATAATTTCTAAACTTAATTAATTCATTTGAGAAATCTTTGGGAATCTATTTGCTACCAATACTTAGATACTAAGGCAAATGACACTTTGCCTTCAAAGAACCTGCAGTGTAATAGAGTCATATGAACAGATCATTACAGTGTAATGAAATAACATCTTAAAAGATTTATATGAAATGCAATTAGTGAGAAATAGATGATTGAGCAGTTGTGGTTAGAATGAGTATATAAATATCAGTGATTGTGTTAAAAGTGTATTCCATATAAAGGAATGTTCTATTGAAGCTAAACTCATAGTTTGATATTAAGCTTTAATATACCTATTTAATTCTGTAACTTTACTATAATACATTTTTTTCATGTGTGGGAAATGCTTCATACTGTATTTGTTTCTTGCAATCATAGGTTTAATTCTGTACTACTTTGTAGTAATGTTAAAACATAATCCACTGGAATTTGAAGTATAATATGTGGGTCTGTGTTGGAACTTTCCTAGGATACATTTAGTTTGGTAAAACCTCATGATAATAGACTTATTAATTAATAGATTCTAAAAAATGAACCCAGAAATATTCTTGTAAATCCCAGTATCCTTGGAGATAATTGTTCAAGAAATGTTTTGGGGGGCACTTAGTATGTGCCAGTCCTTATGAATAAAAATGAATCATATACAGTCTTAGTTTTAAGGGATTTTGTAGTGTACCATTTTATCTAGGAATATAAAAGAACCAGGTATATATGTTGGGGGAAGAGTAGGTAATTTACTGATAGACCACGCTTTATAATTGAATTAAGTCTAATTAACTAGTATGTACTATGCTGAAGGCAAGTTGTCATCATGCCTTGTCATCATACTTGTCTTTAGGATTAAGTCTAAAACTTTCATCTTTCGTTGATTACAAGTGGATGGGAATAGTGCTGAGCTGAGAATGAGGCCATGTGATGGAGTAGTTAAATCTATGAATTCTCCATCTAGACTACCAATATTCAAAAGCCATATCCACCACTTGAATAGAGGTGGTGATGTTGTGCAAGTACTTAACTTTATAGTACCTCAGATTCCTTACCTATAAAATAAAGATACTAATAATAGCTACCTCATTATATTAAACTAGAAGCCCAGTGCATGAAAATTCATGCACTGCAGGTGGGGTCCCTCAGCCTGGCCTGCCCCCTCTAACAGTCCAGGAACCCTCAGGGGCAGGAGCCAACCTGGCAATCAGGAGAAGGCAGCACCTAATCACACCTCTGCTGCTGCTACTGCCGGCAGCACAAGCTTTGGCTGGCCCTGGTTACCTGAGCCTCCGGAGGCCATGGGCAGCTGGGCAGCCACCATCCAAGCTTTGCCTGCACCTCGGGCCAGCCCTGGATGGCTGGGCAGCCACCATCTCAGGCTTGCCTGTGCCTTCGGCCAGCCCTGGGCAACTGGGGTGCTGAGGATACTTGGGGGCTCCAGAGGCAGACACTCCGGCAGGGTTGAGAGGACTGGGCACCACCATCTTGTGGCCGTGGGCACTGCCATGTTTGAAGGCATGGCATTCATTAGCATATTCCCTCCTTATTGGTGTGAAGGTCAATTAGCATATTCCCTCCTTATTAGATAGCACTAGAGGCCCAGTGCACAAAAATTCGTGCACTTGGCAGGGGTGAAGAAGGCCTGGCCTGCACCCTCTCATAATCCAAGAGCCCTCAGGAGGTGTCCAACACCGCAGCTGCCCTCGCAGCCGTTAACCCAGGTTGTGGCTGAGCAGAGCTCCCACTTTGGGAGCACACTGACCACCAGGAGGCAGCTCCTGTGTTGAGTGTCTGCCCTCTTGTGGTCATAGGGTCAATTTGCATATTACCCTTTTATTATACCAGGTATACCAGTTAATGCAGATTTTGTAATAAAAAAAATATGATAATTCCAAAGGAAACATCAAAATTGCTTTATTCAAAGTAATGTTCATCACTAGCTATCCATTTCCCCCATCTTTCAGGTAATTTGTGAACATTGTCCCAATAGAGCTTTTCTTGTTTTGAGGTAAATCATTCAGAGACCCAATTTTCCACTTCTTCATATGTTTTGAAGTGCTGCTCAGAAAGTGTGTGTGCCATTGATCTAAAGGAGCAAGGTCTGGTGAATACAGAGGGTGGTTAATATTTCCCAGGCAAGATCTTTTTAACATGTCTTTAACTGGTTTTGAAGTGTGTGATGGTATATCATCATGAAGCAAAATTACTTGGCCATGTCTTCTGGCCCATTCTGGCCATTTTACAATCAAGGCATGGTTCAGATTGATTATGTTTTGTCCATAGCAATCAATATTAACGGTTTCACCTAGTTTTAGAAGCTCATAATATACCACACCTTCCTAATCCCACCAAACGCAGAGCATTGTCTTCTCTCTGTAGCAATTAGGCCTTGCCGTGGATGTTGATGGTTGACCTGGATCAACCCATGATTTTGTGCATTTGGGATTCTCAAAATAAATCTTTTTCATCACCAGTTACAATTGGATGCAAAAAAAGACTTTCTTTCATGCCATTGAAGCAACATTTTACTGAATGCTTTTTGGTTTTTCATTTGTCTTTCGTTCAATTGATGTAGCACCCATTTTCCTTGCTTTTAAATCTTTCCCATTCCTTGTAAATAATCAGAAATTGTTTGCTGAGCAACATTTAATCTTTCTGCAAGTTGATTTTGAGTTTGACACTCATCTTCATCCAATAATACTTGTAATTGTTTGTCTTCAAGCTTTTTCAGTTGACCTGGACGTTCTTTTCTTTCACATAGAAATCATCACTTTAAAGTATTTAAACCAGTGTTCACAAGTATCTTGAAATGGAGCATGTTCACCATAAGCTTCCTGAAGTATACAATAACCTTCAGCAGCACTTCAAAATAATGAATTAAAACTGCCCGCAAATGCTTTCTTTTTTTGGCACAAAATTTGACATTTTTAAGTGTAAAAATACCTAAGATGTCAATACCTTCAGAAAATTTGACATATGAAGTTTTGAAGCTTACTGTCAATACAACAAAATAGCATACATATCAAATTGCATATATATCAACACATGTGTAACTCCATCTATTGAAAAAATCCACATTAGTAACCAGTACACCTGGTATAGGATAGCTTAATAAATGTAAAACATTTGGAAAAATGTATGACACATAGTACACAATGTTTTCCTAGCTATTGCTATCATTCTGAAGCAGTAAGTATTTGTACTGTACTATCAATTTTCAGCTAGAGACAATGGGTTACTACAAAAAAAAGTTGTAACAGATATTTCATACACTGATTAATTATTATCTCCTTGGTACTTTTTTTTTTAACTCCTGATTTCTTGGAGGAAACAAAAAGAATGAGCAAAATAATAATATGAGAAAATTTTAATTTAATGTTTAGGAAATCTTAGAAAATTTTTACTTTCAATGTTTTTTTTGGGGGGGTGATGGGGAAAAGAAAAATTGTCAGGAAATATGTATATATAATATCTTAGCCATTTTTTAAGTGTACAGTTTAGTGGTATTAAATACATTCATAATATTGTGTAGTCATCAGCAACCATCCATCTCTATAATTATTTTCATCTCGTGAAACTGAAACTTTATATCCACTAAACAATAACTCCCTATCCAACCCTCTCTCTAGCCTCTGGCAACCAGTATTTTACTTTCTGTCTCTGATTTTTTTTTTACTTTCTTTATTGATTAAGGTGTTACATATGTGTCCTTATTCCCCCATTACCCCCTCATACATGCCCTCATCCCCCTGTTGTCTGTGTCCATTGGTTAAGGCCATATGCATGCATACAAGTCCTTGGTTGATCTCTCCCCCTTAACTCCCACCCTCCCCTACCTTCCCTCTAAGATTTAATGGTCTGATCAATGTTTCTCTGTCTCTTGAACTGTTTTTGTTCATCAGTTTATGTTGTTCATTATATTCCACAAATGAGTGAGATCATGTGATATTTACCTTTCTCTGACTGGCTTATTTCACTTAGCATAACGCTCCCCAGTTCCATCCATGTTGTTGCAAATGGTAGAAATTCCTTCTTTTTTAGCGCAGTGTAGTATTCAATTGTGTAGATGTACCACAGTTTTTAATTGACTCATCTGCCTATGGGCACTTAGGCTATTTCCAAATCTTAGCTGTGGTAAATCCTGCTTGGTCGTGCTGTATGATCTTTCTGATGTACTGCTGAATCTGATTTGCTAGGATTTTGTTGAGGATTTTGGCATCTATGTTCACGAGGGATATTGGCCTGCAATTCTCTTTCATTGTGTTGTCTTTATCTGGTTTTGGAATTAGGGTGATGCTGGCTTCATAGAATGAGCTCAGAAATGTTCCTTCCTCTTGGATTTTTTGGAATAGTATGAGGAGGATAGGTTTTAGTTCTTCCTTGAATGTTTGGTATAACTCCTGTGAAGCCTTCTGGGCCTCAGCTTTTGTTTTCTGGAAGCTTTTTGATGACTGCTTCAATTTCTTCCATCTCTTATTATCCATTCAGCCGAGTATTAGAATTTCTGTTTCTTTGTGCTACCTCACACTGAGAATCGGGTCCCTGTGTGCACATGAGCCAAGAATTGGAGTCACTGGCTCTTAGTGTGAATGTACTGGGAATCAGGGGTCTCAGGCACATGTAATGAGGAATGGAGTGTAGTCACTGGTGGTTATTGCTGCCTCTTGTGTGGAGATTCAGTGTTCCCGATCTGCTGGGGAAACCGGGTTGCTCAGTCGCACTGTGTTGGTAGGAGGTCCATTTCTGCCCTGCAGTAAACAGCCTTCTGTGTGTACTTGCCCTGAATCAAAGTCAGGTGGCCTGCCCCTTAGTGTGGTTGTGAGGTCTGGTCACAGGGGTGTGCACTGTGGAAAACAGACTCCCTGTATCCATGTACCCAGGCTCAAATTCAGCACTGCCTTCCTTTGTGGCATAGGGTCTGGTTGTGGGAAAAAATCCCCCCGAGACCACACATCCAGGTTCAAGTTCACCTCAGACTCTCTGCTAAGGTGCAGGGTCTGGTCATGGGAAACAAACTCCCCAGGTTTGCACTCCCAGGCTCAAATTCAGTGCTGTCTCCCTGTGTGGGATCTGATAGCAGAAAACAATCTCCCCAAGGTCGTGCACCTATGCTCAAATTCAGGCAGGGAGACGAATCACAGGAAACAAATTCCCCGAGTTCACAAGTTCAGGGTCAAGTTCAGGGCTCTCTCCCTGCCCTGCGTGGGCGCAGGATCTGGTTGCAGATGACCACCTCCCTACATATGAGTGAATAGGCTTGAATTATGCTCATTCTCCCTAACTGGGAATGGAGACTAGTCACGGGAAACAAACTTCCCATGTCTGACATCAAGGCTCAAAGTCAGGCAGAATCGCCATGCTTTGTGTGTGCCGAAAGTCTATTGTGCAGCTGGGGTCTGGTAGTTTCTATGTCGCTGCCATGGGGGCAGTGGTGGAGGGGGATTGGCTTTGTGACTCACAGAAATCTTCCGCCGGGTGCCTGGAGTCCTGTTGTTCCTGGGTCTGGAGGTTTTCTTGTAGGGTCCTGGTTTGCTTCTGAGACCAGACTGGGTGGTGACAAGGCTAAGATACTAGTCTCAAGCAGTTTGTTCTTCAAGATTGTGTGGTTCTGTGCTGCTGGTGTCCTCCTCGGAGAGTTTGCAGTGGCCGCGGAGTTTTGCCGTCTAAGACTGCCCAGATTGGGAGAATCCAAGATGGCGGCATAGGTAAACACCTACACTGCTGCCTTGCACAACAATTTCAAAACTACAACTAAAAGACAGAACGGACATCATCCAGAACCACAGGAAAGCTGGCTGAGTGGAAGTTCTACAACTAGAGGGAAAGAGAGGGACTCACAGAGACCCAGAGGAGCTGCAAAAAGCTGACGTACGGAGAGGCACGCGCTGAGAGAGTGGGTGCCAGAGTGCCTGGCTGGCTTTCTCTGGCGGAGGGAAACGGAGACTCTCAAAGCCATTGAACCCCTTATCTTACGACTCTAAACCCCAGATCCAGCCGAAACTCATAAGGAGGGAGTTTGGACTGTGAAAAGGGAGAAGTGCATGGAAATTTAGGGGAGTCGCAAAAGATCAAAGGCCTGGTGGTGCGCACGGCACTGCGATTGTGCCTCTGGCTTTCTCGAGTGTGTGGGAGACAGACCCTTCCAACTGTGCCACTTCTGACTCCACTAAGCCCCTGTTCGCAGGGGAGCCGGAGGGGCAGCGGTTAGAGGCACTGTGGGCGCGCGCACAAGGACCGCTCCAGCGATTACCCAGTCACATGAGACTCAGCAGCCGTGGAGGGTGGGGCCAACTGGAAGGCAAGACAGTCCCTTAAGCCCTGAGACTCCACCCATCCCAAGCCCAGCAGAGAGGCTCTGTGGTGTTGCTGAATCCAACACAGAAGTTCTCCTGGCATAGTGAAAATGCCGAGACAAGGGAAGGGATCACAAACAAAAGAAATGGAGGGAAAAAAATGACTGGATATAGAGTTCAAAACCACGGTTATAAGGTTTTTCAAGAATATGCTAGAAAAGTTGGATAAAATTAGTGAGACCCAAGAGGAGATGAAAAAGGACATACTAGAGACAATGACTGAAATAAAAAATATTATACATAGTCCTAACAGCAGACTAGAGGATGGCAAGAATCAAGTCAAAAATTTGAAATATAAAGAAGCAGAAAACACTCAACTGGAAAAGCAAGAAGAAAAAATAATCCAAAAATGTGAAGATAATGTAAGGAGCCTCTGGGACAGCTTCAAGCGTACCAACATCAGAATTGTAGGTGTGCCAGAAGAGAGAGAGCAAGATACTGAAAACCTATTTCAAGAAATAATGACTGAAAACTTCCCACATCTGGTAAAAGAAATACACTTACAAGTCCAGGAAGCACACAGAACCCCATATAAAAGGAATCCAAAGAGGACCGCACCAAGACACATCATCATTAAAATATCAAGAGCAAAAGACAAAGAGAGAATATTAAAAGCAGCAAGAGAAAAACAGTTCATTACCTACAAGGGAGCACCCATACGACTATCAGCTGATTTCTCAAAGGAAACGATGCAGGCCAGATGGGAGTGGCAAGAAATATTCAACATGATGAATAGCAAGAACCTACAACCAAGAATAATCTATCCAGCAAAGCTATCATTCAGAATTGAAGGGCAGATAAAGTGCTTCACAGATAAGAAAAAGCTAAAGGAGTTCATCAACACCAAACCAGTATTATATGAAATGCTGGAAGGCCCTCTTTAAGAAGAGAAAGAAGAAAAAGGTAAAGATCAAAATTATGAACAACAAATACATATCTATCAACAAGTGAATCTAAAAATCAAGTGAATAAAAAATTTGATTAACAGAATAAACTGGTGAATATAATAGAATCAGGGGCATAGAAAGGGAGTCTACTGACAATTCTCGGGGGAAAGGGTGTGCGGGTTAGGGGAAGAGACTGGGCAAAAGTCGTACAACTATGGATGAGGACAGTGGGGAGGGGTGTAAGGCAGAGGGTGGGGTGGGACCTGGGTGGAAGGGAGCTATGGGGTGGAAAAGAGGAACAATTGTAATAATCTGAACAATAAAGATTTATTTTTTTTAAAAAAAGAATATGATCAACAGAATAAACTGATGAATATACTAGAATCAGGAGCACAGAAAGGGAGTAGACTAATATTTCTCAGGGGGACAAAAATCATAAAGCATCAAACAGACTGTGAAATTACAGCAGAAAGATTAAAGTTAGGTGAGGTAAATAAGTGATCAATCAAAGGACTTGTATGCATGCATACAAGCATAACCAATGATCACAGACACTGGGGGCTAGGGTATGCCTGGGAGGGGGGGGGCAATGGGGAGATATGTATAAAAAATTAATAAAAATTAATAAAAAGAAAAAAAAAAAAGACTGCCCAGATTGACAGCCCCCTGGAAGAACTGCAGGGTCTAACTGTCCCTATTTCACTCACACACACACCCACACGTCCACACACACCCTATCGCTCACTCACTCTCTCACACACTCTCCCTCCCTACCTTCCCTGTTAGTCGCCATCTTGGGTTCTCTGTCTCTGATTTTGACAACTCCATGTACCTTATATAAATGGAATCATATTGTGTCTTTTTTGTGATTGTCTCTCTTAGTATAATGTATATAGATGTTGTAGCGTATTTCAGAATTAACTTTCTTTTTAAGACAGAATAATTTTCCATAGTATATAAATGTCATATTTTGCTTATCCGTTCATTTACTGGTGGACATTTGGGATTCTCTTATTTTTTAGCTGTTGTAAATAGTGTTAGTTGTTGTGAACATGGGTATACAAATATCTCTTCAAGATTTTGTTTTCAGTTATTTTGGGTATACATAGAAGTTGAATGGCTAGGTCATATAGCAATTCTATTTTTGACTTTTGATGAACTTCCATACTGTTTCCCCTTGTAGATACATTATTTTACATTCTCACCAACAATGCACAAGGGTTTCTATTTCTCTACATTCTGCCCATTTGTTATTTTCTGTTTTTCCTTTTTCTTTCTTTTTTTCTCTTCCTTCCTTCCTTCCTCTCTTTGTCTTTCTCTCTCTATGGTAGTAACATTTCTAATGGATGTGAGGTGGTATCTCATTGTGGTTTTCATTTGCATTGCCTTACTGATTAGTGATGTTGGACATTTTTTCCTGTACTTATTGGCCATTTGTATATCTGTGAATAAATATCTATTCAAGACTTTTGCCTCATTTTTAATCAAGTTGCATTTGTTTCATTGTTAATTACAGGAATCCTATTTAATAAAAGGCTAATATGCAAATCGACCGAATGTTGGAACAATCGGTCGCTATGGCATACACTGACTACCAGGGGTCAGACACTCAACACAGGAGTTGCCCCCAGCTTGCAGGCCTCAGGCCAGCCAAGGCGGGTGCCAGCTAGGACACCCCCCCTCCCATCTCCCCACCAGTCACCCCACAGAGGGAGGCAACCAGCAGCAGCGGTGGGGTGTGGGGCCAGCCAAGATTGGTCACCCCTCTGGTTACCCCACAGATCGACCCTGAACGCCAGCCAGGCCTAACTACCCATGTATGAATTTTTTGGATCAAACCTTTAATTATTTGTATATTTTAGGTATTAATCTCATTAGATATATGATTTGAAAATATCTCCCATTCTCTGGATTATGTTTTCACTATCAGTTGTGTCCTTTGATGCACAGGATATTTTAATTTTGATATAGTCCAATTTATCTCTTTTTGTTGTTGCCTGTATTTTTGATATTATATCTAAGAAATCATTGCCATATCTAATGTCATTAAGCTATTGCCCTATGTTTTCTTCTAATAATTTTATAGTTTTAGCCGTATGCTTAGCTCTTTGGTCCATTTTGAATTAAAATTTGTATATGGTGTAAGGTAACGGCCCAATTTCATTCTTTTGTATGTGGATATTTAGTTTTCTCAACACCATTTTTTTAAAAAGATTGTCCTTTCCCCATTGAATGGTTTTGGAACCCTTGTCAAAAACCATTTGATCATATATGCAAGAGTTTTTATTTCTGGGCTCTATTCTGTTCCATTGATCTATATGTCTGACTTTATGCCAGTACCACAGTTTTGATTACTGTTGCTTTTTATTACGTTTTGAAATTATAAGATATGCGACCTTCAACTTGGTTCTTCATTTTCAAGATTGTTTTGGCCATTCGGAGTCCCTTAAGATTCCCTATGATTTTTAGGACAGGTTTTTCCATTTCTGCAAAAAAACATCATTGGGATTTTGATAGAGATAGCATTGAATCTGTAGATCTCTTTAAGTAATACTGACATTTTAATAGTTAAGTCTTCCAGTCTATTAACAGGAAGTGTCTTTCCATTTATTTATGTTTTTAATTTGTTTTATCAACACTGTAGCTTTTATTTTATAAATCATCTTCCTAGCTAAGTTTATCCCTGATTATTTTATTCTTTTGGATGATATTTAAAATGGAATTGGTGGGGTTTGTTGTGTGTGTGTGTGTGTGTGTGTGTGTGTGTGTGTGTGTGTTTATTTTTACTTATGATTTTAGAGAGAGGAAGAAAAAGTGAGAGAGACATACATTCATTATTCCACTTATTTATGCATTCATTAGTTGTTGCTTGGGTGTGCTCTGCTGACTGGGAATCAGACCCACAACCTTGGCATATTAGGATGACAATCTAAAGAAGTGAGATAACTGGCCAGGGCTGGAATTGTTTTTTATTTATTTTTCTTAATTAAATCTTTATTATTCAGATTATTACATTTGTCTCTCCTTTTTCCCCTCCATAGCTCCCCTCCACCCCACTCCCACTCCTCCCTCTACCCTTACCTTTCCCACCAATTGATGAGTCCATAGGTGTATGATTTTTGTCCAGTCACTACCTGTACCCCCCTTCTCTGTTCCCCCCTGAGAATTATCAGTCCACTCCCTTTCTGTGCTCCTGATTCTAGTATATTCATCAGTTTATTCTGTTGATCAAATTTTTAATTCACTTAATTTTTAGATTCACTTGTTGATATATATGTATTTGTTGTTCATAATTTTTTGGCTTTTACCTTTTTCTTCTTCCTCTTCTAAAAGAGTACCTTTCAGCATTTCATATAATACTGGTTTGGAGTTGATAAACTCCTTTAGTTTTTTTCTTCTCTGTGAAGCTCTTTATCTGCCCTTCAATTCTGAATGATAGCTTTGCTGGATAGATTATTCTTGGTTATAGGTTCTTGTTATTCATGACGTTGAATATTTTTTGCTACTCCCGTCTGGCCTGCATCGTTTCTGTTGCGAAATCAGCTGACAAGTCGTATGGGTGCTCCCTTGTAGGTAATGAACTATTTTTCTCTTGCTGCTTTTAATATTCTCTCTTTGTCTTTTGCTCTTGGTATTTTAATGATGATGTGTCTTGGTGTGGTCCTCTGGATTCCTTTTATATGGGGTTCTGTGTGCTTCCTGGACTTGTAAGTGTATTTCTTTTACCAGATGTGGGAAGTTTTCAGTCATTATTTCCTCAAATAGGTTTTCAGTATCTCACTCTCTCTCTTCTGGCACCCCCACAATTCTGATTTGGTATGCTTGAAGCTGTCCCAGAGGCTCCTTATATTATCTTCACATTTTTGTATTCTTTTCTCTTCTTGCTTTTCCAGTTGAGTGTTTTCTGATTCTTTATATTTCAAATTTTTGACTTGATTCTTGCCTTCCCCTAGTCTGCTGTTAGGTCTCTGTATAATATTTTTTATTTCAGTCAGTGTGTTTAATTTCTATTTGGTCCTTTATCATCTCTAGTTGGATCTTTTGCATCTCTAGTTGGTCCTTTTGCATCTCCTCTTGGGACTTGCTGAATTTATCCATCTTTTCTAGCATATTCTTGAAAACCTTATAAGTATGGTTCTGAACTCTATATCCAATTGTTTTTTTTCCTCTATTTCTTTTGTTTGTGATCCCTTCCCTTGTCTCGGCATTTTCACTATGCCAGGAGAACTTCTGTGTTGTATTCAGCCTTATGATACCAGAATTGAAAAATCGTCAAAGCCTCTCTTAAGCTTGGGGTGGGTGGAGTCTCAGGGCTTAAGGGACCTCCTTGCCTTCCATTCGGCCCCGACCTCCACGGCCCGAGTCTCACGTGACTGGGTAGTCGCTGGAGCGTTCCTGTGCGCTCTCTCGCAGTGCCTCTAGACTGCTGCCCCTCCGGCTTCCCCTCGGCTCCCCCGTGCTACGGGACTACACGAGTCTGGGTCCCCAGGGTTTCGCCCGAAACAGGGGCTTAGTGGAGTCAGAAGTGGCACAGTTGGGAGGGTCTGTCTCCCACCCACTCGTGAAAGCCATCGGCACAATCAGCAGTCTCTCCCCTGGGGCGCAGTGCCGTGCCTGCCACCAGACCTCTGATCTTTTGCGACTCTCCTAAATTTCCGTGCACTTCTCCCCCTTCATAGTCCAAACTCCCTCCCCCCCGCCTTGAGTTTCAGCTGGATCAGGGGTTTAGTGTAATAGGATAAGGAGTTCAATGCCTTTGAGAGTCTCCGTCTCCCTCCCGCCAGAGAAAGTCTGCCAGGTTCTCCATGCCTGCATCTCCGTACCTCAGCTTTTTGCAGCTCCTCTGGGTCTCCGTGAACCCCTCTCTTTCCTTCTAGTTGAATTTCCACTCCGCCAGCTTTCCTGTAGCTCTGGATGATGTCCGTTCTGTCTTTTAGTTGTAGTTTTGAAATTGTTGTGCGAGGCAGCAGTGTAGGTGTTTACCTATGCCGCCATCTTGGATTCTCCCTGGAATTGTTTTTTTTTAATTTCCTTTTCAGATTGTTCATTGTGAGCCTATAGGAACACCACTGATTTTTACATATTGACTTTGTATCCTGCAACTTTGCTGAAAGTCTTCACTTCTTAATTGTAGTTTTTGAAGTCCTCGCTGAGATAAATATTAGAAACGTTTTAATTTTTTTTATGGAAGGTTGGAATTTAACCACCTTTATTACTTTACCCACATCCTTTACTGCTCTATTGTGCTCATTCTTTGATAGATTATTCTGATCCATGTTTCTATTTAAAAACTCTTTGAAAATACAAGATTGCTAATGCAGTCAGGGTATAGTAGAGTTCATTTAGAAATTCAGATATTAATGTAGTTACTATTGTTTTATCTATTTTTAACTTAAGCTTTTTTTTCTAAAAATGTCAAAACACAGAATAAGCGGTAAAAAGTTATCCCTCTCCCAACCCACACATACAGGTAACTACTTTTATTATTTGTTGTGTGTGTTCATCTCTGTTCTTTTCTAATTTAAAGTTTAATACTTATATTTTAGAAATATTACACAAAACTGAAGAAAATAGTATAATGAACTATATATCCATCTCTCAACTTCAACCATTGTCAATACATGGCCAGTCTTGTTTTACCTGTATTCCATGTACTTCTCTATCTCTCTTCCACTCAGTTATTTTGAAGTCTCTAACATAACTTCATCTATAAATACTTAAGTATAATTCAGTAATCTTTTCTAACAAAAATAAAATGCCATTATCACACTAACAAAACAGATTCTCCAGTGTCATCTAATATTTAGTAGATGATAGTGTTCAAATGTCCCACTTATCTAAAAATGTCTTTTTTTAGTTGGTTTTGTACTTAAAAGACATCTCCATGTTGTATTTGATTAATAAATCTATTGATTGATTTTTTTCAGTGTAGTTTGAAATTTGTTGTTAGTAATAAAGATCTAATTTTAAATTGATATTTTTTCAGTCATATGTCCAGGGACAAATTCTTCTCTTTAGTTGATTATACTGTTTTCTCTCGGAAAATCTGGTGTGAAACATTGAAGAAAGATTCTGAGTTTGAGTACTATTTAGTCATTCATTCCGTAGCAGTTACTGAGAATACAATAGTGAAGAAGACACGGTAGGTATTATAGACATTGTATTCATTTTCTTTAGGAAAATATTTGTACACTATAATTATGTGATGAAATGATAGCAAAAATAAGCCAGTTACAAGACTGTCCTGGTAACACTTATAACAACAATGTAATCAGCTACATGTATATTTTATAAAACTGGGAAGGAATAAACAATGTCTCCCAACTTCTGTCAAAGAGCAGTAGTATCTTCCTTTTAGTGTACAATACTGTGACCTCAGTATATAGGCTTACCAATAAGAACAGCTTCAAGTTTAAGCAGCTGTTATAGGAGCTACAGATTATATATAAAGTTTATTCTTTGTGAACTGGAAGTGAACCAAATGCAATATTTTGAAATAATTTAAATAGGACCAGGTGTACTTGAGTTTTTATTAAACATTTGATAGAGGAGAATTAGTATTCTGCCATCTTCAAGCATAAGGTTAAATTCTTTATCTTTCATGTAATTATATCCTGTTGTTTTATAACTCGTTATAAAACGAACATTAAATTTTTATTATGCAGAGTCCCTGTCTTACTCATCTTTACATCCCCGTAGGTAAAAGTGCTTGGCACATAGGAAAAAAATCAGTAAATGGTATCTGAATGAATTGCATAGTTTATAACTAGATTAGTGAAACATTTTCTTAAATATCAGTTTTTAAAGTCCCCAAATGTATGAAAATATCAAAATTACACATCTGTCTAAAACTCAGAAATACTCTACTACTATTTACTTTAAATTTTTTATTTTTAGAAAATATTGTAGAAAATTTAGAAAGGAAAAATAAGTTACCATTCTATAGAATGACATTTATTTCCTCATTTTAAAAGATATGCATATAGCTTATTATATTGTGATTAGTGTACATAATGTTTTATACTTGCTTATTTTTGCTATTATTTTTATTATTTTCCTAAATCGTGCTTATTTTTCATGTTGCACATCATAGTAATTTTAGAATTTTTATATATGCTCAGTAAAACTGAGCCAGTTTTACTTTTAAGCTCTTAACAGGGAACACATGTTCATCAGATTTCATCATGTTTCTTGGTGTTTCAGGGCCTTCAGTAGACGTCTATTTTATGAGGAAACATCAAGAAAATAAATAATATGCTGTTTGATAAGAAAAATATGCCATATTATCAGATTATAGAACATGTAAAATGCACAAAGGTTACCTAGTATATAATTTTTAAAAATTACTCCTTGTAACTATTATAGTTTTCACACTCCCAGGTGAGTTTATAATCATTGAAAAACTTTAGGGAAGAATACAGCAGTTGTTGGTATTTGATTAATATCCATGTGCTTAGAAACATTTTTAAGGTTTTTTAAATAAAGATATGCTGTCTATATAAGTTAGATTAATATATTGTGTAAATGTGGGGTCCAAGATGACATTTTTAACCTGCTCATGAACAGGCATTAGTTGAGTTAGATAAAATAGAAAAAACACTTCTTCCACAGAGTAGCTAAGATAGGTTAGTCAAGTTGGTGATGCCTGTCCATAAGTGATTTATGCATTATTACTAAAATTACAGGAATAAAATAAAAACATATATATATCCATGTGCTTTATGAATGGTAGGTATTGGATATATATTTGAGCTAATGACAGAAGATAATCTCTGGTACATTAAAATATATTGGTCAGGGTATTTTTTTACCATTTTAAATCACATGTTTAAAGATATTGAATGAGCATTATTTTTTAAAGTATTATGTTGTTTAAAAGCATTTTAGTTGAGGCTAGGC
>PVJN01041127.1:0-18915 GCA_004026805.1 Lasiurus borealis
GCTTCCAACGGATAACTGATTGCTCACCTGGGTCAGCATCATTTCAATAGAGGTTTAAAGTTAGGGGAAAATAAAAACAAAAATAATGACCCCCGCAAAGCAACCTGCGTGCACAAAACCTAATCATATAAACATGCCAGTGAGGTGAAAAATCATTGTTCTCTAGAAGAAAAATCAGTGGTCATAACTGACAGTGCTCCTTTCATCCACAAGGTGGCACTGAGCTAACAGCTTGGAAGGCTGCAACAGACAAGAGAGTTTGGTTCACAGGGATGGGCCTGGTTTTCCACTTCTCTCTAATCTCCCGGAAGGGACCAGCCATCTCCGCACACAGTAGGTATTACTGAAACATCTGCATGGACAGATTCGCTGAAGCCCAAGGCTGTCTTGTTCTCAACTTCCTACCCTTCTGGAGAAGGTTGGAAGCAGTCTTAGGAAGACGACACACCACGGGGCTATCTCCTTTGAGGAGTATATGAGGGTAAGTGACAAACTCCATGAAAGAATACTATTGCTCAGGGGAGATTTACATGGAAAAGTTGGAAAAGCCCCAACGATGGTCTTGGGAGGGCCAGGGGACCCAAAAGGTTAGACTAGTTTAGGAAGCTCAGGGGGAAAACTTTCATCTCTGTGTTCCTCTCTTGGTGGCTGATGGATCACCGGGCATTTCCATGAAGACCTCCCCTGGTGAAAACCCTAGTCTGGTTTTGGTGGAAACTGAGTGAAAAGACGCCTCTGAAATGAAACTGAGTGAAAACACAAGGGAACATCGCCCCATGAAAAAGGGATGATGGATCAGGGTTAGGGTTAGAGTTAAGATTAGGGTTAGAATTAGGGTTAGGGTCAGGGTTATTCCAGAACATTCAAAATCTCTCCAAAAACAGCTTAAAAATATAATCTCTTTATACCTCGGTTTCCTAATTTGCCACACTGAAACAATTTTAAAACCAACCTAGAGCTGTTATGAGAGTCAAATAAAATAATCCCAGAAAAAAAACACGGTTTGAGAGTCAAAAAGACTGACAGGCTGCGTTTCCTGGCTGCTATCCTTCGAGATGCCCAGCGCAGCCCTTCATCCCACCGCCCAGTACATCCCTCCACCCGACCAGGGTGTGCCTGGGACATCTCGAGGGCTCTGGTATACTGAGAGCACTTAATCAGCACATGCACAAGAGCATGTGTATAGCTTCTGGAATCACAAATAAGCAAATAACTGTGGAACCTACTCTTGCTGTCTTCACAGAGTGAAAACTGCCCTTTGTTAAGTGAGATTTAGAAGATAAACTGAACAATAATACATTCTGTCTTAATTCTCTAAAGATTACCTGCATCAGAACTTCCCTAGCTCAGACAGAAGGCAAAATCGGTAAAACATCTATTTCCCTCAAAACAAAGGAGGTATGACTGCATCTGAGGTGGACCTTGCAGCTTTCGTGGGTTTTTTTAACGTAGGATGGCGGGGTGGGGTGGAGGGGGGAGATAGTGAACAGAGTTTGGGTTTTTAAGGATCCAAAGTGATCTTCACTTGTTAATTCACTTTTGTCTTAACTCCATGAGCTCAGCAGCTTGACTCAGGAGGTATCTGTCATTTCCTTCCAGAAGGATGAAGTGTCTGTTTCTGCCATTCAAATGCAAACAGTCTCATAGAGCTTCACCCCTGAGAAAATTTACCATCTTGTTTTCATCCAGAGGAATCCTTTTTTTCCTTAGGGCCTTTTTATAGACAACACTGGTCTCCGTCTGACCTTAACTACCCTCTCTGGACCTCAGTTTCCTTATCTAACTAGGAGATCACTAAGGCTCCTTCCAATCTGAAGATTCCAGTGGAAGAACTATCATAGAAAAGGCAATAGATGGCTCAGTGGTTGAGCACCATCCATGAACCAGGAGGTCACAGTTCAATTCCTGGTCAGGGCCTATGCCTGGGTATGGGCTCGATCCCCAGTGTAGGGCATGCAGGAGGCAGCCATTCAATGATTCTCATCATTGATGTTTCTGTCTCTCTCTCCCTCTCCCTACCTCTCTGAAATCAATTTTAAAAAAAATTTTTTTAAAAGAAAGGAAGGAAGAAAGGGAAGGAAGGAAGGAAGAAAGGAAGGAAGGGCAACAGAAGCAGTTTGCAAGGGGCACTCTGATAATATGGTTTTTCTAAAATCAAAACTGCAGACCAGCCCTAACTGGTTTGGCTCAGTGGATAGAGCATCGGACTGTAGAATCAAGGGTCCCAGGTTCGATTCCAGTCAAGGGGATGTAGGGAGTGTGCAGGAGGCAGCTAATTGATGTTTCTCTCTCTTCAATGTTTCTAACGCTCTCTCCCTCTCCCTTCCTCTCTGTAAAAAATCAATAAAATATATTTAATAAAACAAAACTGCACACCAGGTGTTTATTGTTATCCTGATGAATATCTGAATCCTCCACCCACCTGCTATAGAATGGAATGAGTTTTTAATGCCAAAGAGAACTGTGATGTCAATAAGCTAATTTCCGTTTTTCCTTGAATTCCTGTATCCTATGACCCTGTGCGAGGGAGACATGCCCCCAGGATCCTTTCAGACGTGTTCTAGAAGTGTGTAATAAGTATCCATTGTTCTTCCACACACTTAACCCTGACTCATGGGAAACTTTTCTTTGATCATCAAAGATGTTAAAAGTTTGTTTTTTAAAGAAAAACATGTTTTCCTGTGAAATCTTAGTGCTCTTGGGACTGCTTATGAAGAAAAGTAAGACTTAAAATAAAAATAATGTTAGTATTCAGGACATAGACTTTTTGCTATATAGCCCTGCATGTTAATTAATAAATCATTACTATTTTGTATATTTTTAAAGAGGGAACAACGAAGAGATACTCAGAAAATTGGGGTAATGTGCTCAAGGTCATGCAGCTGGTGAGAAGCATAGATAGCAATCAGCATTCACTATATGTGAATTTCGGAGCCTTTAGCTTTCCACTGAAATAATCAAAACCATTCCCTTTATGTTTCTCAGTCCTTTAGAAGTCGAGACTTAAGGGAACTAACATTTGGGTTACTTTGTTCTATTATTCTTTACTATAAAACCAAAAATATGTTTTAATAATTCCAATACTCATAAATTCCTCAAGATTTCTTTTTGTCTCCATTATTGTTATTCTGAAACTCTTGTCTACCACTCCCATTCTAATAAAAGTCTGTATTTTCTAAGAATGGCAGAAAAAAGAACACCATGATTATTATAATCCCTGTTCTAGGACCAAATTAAGACATTAATACATATGAATGATTTGGACACAGCTGGGCATACCACTGGTACTCCATAAATGGCAGCTAATATTTTTAGGCAGAAAATCTTGGATTCATCAAGGAAATGGTCAAGTTACAGTCTTGTCAATTTCACCTCAGGGGCCCTGGGTGCATTGTGCCTTTTGCCCCATGTAACCTTACAGAGCTTTAAGATGGAGGAATCAAGCATGGATGTTGTCTTACGAATCCACCCCCAGTCTTCCTAGAAGTGCAGTCTGGAAGGATACTCTGAATAAAGGTAGAACCAGGAACTGGTCTGGCCTGGGTTACCTCCTCCTGCATTTTTGAGGCAGTCAGACGGGACTTTTCTGCCTCCAGGGTTTTCTCCTTCAACTGCCTTTGCATTTCTGCAAGCTCCCTGCGATTTTTCTCCTTGTAGTCATCCAGCTGGTTCTGGAGCTCTAGCGTTGATGTGCGGGACACCTCGACAATGTCAGCCATCTGGAAGAAGTGACACAGGGTGAGCCCACCTGCATGCTCCATCTGGGGCCAGGGAGCTCGCTTTGGGGCCCATGAACAAGTCGCATCTCCTCCTCTTTCTTCTACAGCCTCTCCAAAGACTTTGCAAAGCACCTAGTATGGGCTGTCCAGGTGTAGCCACCTCTAACTGGGAAGCAGCTAGGCCCAGAATCCAGAGGGGCTGGCACAGTCTAAACCTATTAGTCTGTATCTGGGATTCTCTACAAGTCCAATGAGCTGTTCCAGGGGATCTGCGTTTGTGCTTTCACATAACTGCAGATTCCTTAGCTTTCATCAGGCCCCCAGAGGAGCTGGATCCCACACCCTCTCCTCCCCCTGCTCCCTCCCTCCACTCTCTCACCTCTTCCCTGCTCCCTCACCTCCTTCTGCAGTTTCTCAATGGTCTTGTCAAGGTGCCAGCGCTCATTCTCCATTTCGTTCTTCATTCTCCTTAACTGCTCCTTCTGCTCAGTCTCTTCTCTTAGCTTCTCAGACAACTGCTTCTGCTCCTGGGTGGCCCGACTCAGACTTCCCTGCAGATGGCGGGGAACGGGCAGTGTTGTCATCAACCCACCAGACTGGGCACAGGAACCACACCACACCACAAAGAAATCAGACCCACTACATCGGTGATAAGGAAAGGGATCAAAGTAAAGCCCTCTTAGAGACACACAGATACTGCTGCTTCTGATGTTCAGGGGCCAAGCTGCCATGGCCCCTGGCATGTAGAGGCAGACAAAGGATGTAAAACGCCGAGGCTGCTGGAGGTGGCAATTCAGGCTAGTGTCTGAAAACTTGATTGCTCATTCTTGAAAAATGAGGTAAAATTATATATGAGTTCTGGCCAGCGCAGCTCAATTGGCTGAAAGTTGCCCGTGTACCAAAAGGTCACCAGTTTGAGTCTTGGCTAGAGCATATACCCAGGTTGTGGGTTCAATCCCCTATATGTGAGGCAACTGATAAATAAATGTTTCTCTCTCATATTGATGTTTCTCTCCCTCTGCCTCTCCTTTCCTTTCTCTCTCTAAAAATTAATTTAAAAAAAACATATTTTTAAAAAAGGTTATACATGAGGCCAACCTAAACCTATGTGGCAATTTACATGTTGTGATATACAACGTTGCACCTAACATTCTTGAATTTGCTCTGCTGTGCAGATGACCGTTGCATCTAACAATGAATCTATGAGGACAGAGAACACTGTCCATAGGCCAAGAGTCCACCTGGGTACAGGGAGCGGTAATCATCAGAACCCAGGGTTGGACTCATCCCCAACAGAAAAAGAACTTGGCAATCCACGGGGTGATGACTTGATAAGTATGAGGTGTTACATGGGAGAGGCACCAGTCAGGAAAAGTGCACGCGTGGTTACCTAGTGACTCAGCACCAAATACTAGTAGTTAAAATGAAACCATCTTGGGGGCGATATTTCCCCTAGGTTTCCCTGGATCACAACCTCACATACACTGAAGCCCTTATATAAAAAAAACAAACAAACATGCAATTCCAAACAAAATCCTAAGATTATCTTGGGAAGGTCACAGCGGCTTCTGTAAATGGCTTAGGGCTGAGACCACTGGTGTGAGGATATCAACCAGAGTCACAGCTCAGGAAGGAGCAGCAGGGCCCACACATGGGCAGGCTCAACCAGAGAATGTCAGGAGGTGCTGAGGGCTGAGTGTGGGTTAGTACAGGTACCGCTGAGGACCTGCTCAGTCCGTGTCCCTGCAGAGGCTGCATACCAATGGTTTATATGATTACAGTGTTTCACAGTTTACAAGCTGCTGTCACGTGCAATAACTCAGGCATCTTGAAAACACTCCCAAATCACTTCAGGCACTCCTGGTTTGCAGGCCATGTGAACAGCTCTGCTGGCCAACCACCTGCCCTGGGGCCAAACAGCCACCTGTGGAGGCGTCCTTCCCCCTCTGGCTACATGCAAAAAATCAGCCAACCCAGCCGGCTGCTTGAGTTAATTGCTGTGGGGATCCAAAGTCAACAAAAGTGGTTGGGGGGAAACGGAAGGTGCTAAGGAAAGGTAATCAAAAGTTCAGCGTGGGACCATTAGCAGGGGTCCTTCCCACCACAGCCCAGCTGGGCACACACCAGAGACAGGGTCAGTGCCTGGGGTCGGCCTGCGGCTGACTCAGTGGTATTGGGGTCAAGGGATGCACACAGGGTAAGGTAAGCGGTGTATGGTTCCATTGTGCAGGAGAAAACTCTCAGAAACATGTATTTCAAAATGTAAATTCCTGAAAAATAACAGTACAAAGGGCAATCAACAGCTTTCCATAGAACTTTCAAGATCCAACTCAACCCCTGCACCTACAGGTCCTCCCAGCCTCTCCTTTTCTTCCTCCTGGATCCCAATCCCAGGGCTCCAGGTCAGCAGACAAGCCAGGCTCCATTCTACTCAACTTCATGTGAAGGGTGCATCTCGGCTTCACCCCTGGCTCAACCCACCCCACTCTGCTCTCCTGCACTGCTGGAGACCAAGGCTCACACACTGTGGGGCTGGAGCCGGCCAACACCCACCCCCTCAACACACACACACTGTCTTAGAAGAATAGTTTTTGCTAAATTATTTTTAAAATATTTCTTGTATGCTTGCCTCTCTTGCAAGGTATTAAGATCTGTAAAATCAAGGAATCAATTTTCTAAGTATATCTCATAACCTAGGCTCACTGTTAGGTATATAATAAAAACTAATTGGTTGAAAATTAATATCTATTTCCAAAAGTGACCTAAAGACTTCTTATACCCGAGTCTTCAGGCAAGGGTGCAGTCCTCCTTCCTTAAAATGCAGATTCTGGCCCTTTCTGATGGCATCCACAGTTTTTCTTGGAATGGGCCCATAAATTTGCACTTGAAAGTGATGGAGGTAATTTTAATATACTCTGAAGTTGAGAGATATTGTTTAGCACATCTCTCCAGCTTTTCCTCTTTGGTTATTTAAGAAATAATGTTCCGATACATCACTGAGAAAACATGTCCCAAATTCACATGAAACATGTCCCAAATGGCAACTTTGGATTTAGCAGTTAGGAGTTCAATGCTAGTGTAGCTACCGTGACTGTATCTCTAAGACCAGCAATCAAGCCCACTGACTAATGTGAGGGTCTAAACTTGGGGAAAATTTATCAACTTGATAAACTTATCATTCATGAAGGTGCAGCAGATTGCTACAGGCGAGGAGATTTTGAAATGTAAATGCTCCCCCCAGGGCTACACCCCCTTCAGTGGCCAGGAGCTGCCTATCTGCTACCAGATTTTAGAGAAAACGCAGTGTTTTAGGGTGATGGTGCACTACCTTTTCACAGTACTAACTTTTGAGACCAGATAATTCATGTTAACAATGATATGGTGGCTGGGCCCTTCTGAAACCCCCGCTGGAGTGTGTGAGGATGGCTACACACTGCATCCTCTCCTCACCCGGGAAAGCAGGCCCAAACGAAAATAACAGGTGAGGGGTAACTTCCAATAACTTCCAAGGCATGGCAGAGCTCCAGAAGAGGGGGGAGAAGAGGCTGCATTATCTGGAGGCCGGGAAGCTGTCTATTCTCCCCCCTGGATTGACTATGAGCCTGGACTCACTGCTGGTGAACGACTTCCATTTGTGTGCAACACCAAAGGACGATGGAGATCCAGGACCTGTAATAGCTGCGCCCAGTGCTCCAGTGGGAGTGACATGAGACGCAGATCTCTGTCCCCAACTGGCTCACAGACTGAAACCCCACATTTTGGCAGCTGGGCTGCAGCCATCACAAGTCTTAAACAGGAGCACAGAGAAATGGCCATCCTCTCAGGAAGGGATCAAGGGAGGAAAGGAGGGAGGGAGGGAGGGACAGAGGGGGAGAGAGAGAGAGAGAGAGAGAGAGCGAGGAAGAGAGAGAGAGAGAGAGAGAGAGAGAGAGAGAGGGAGAGAGAAAGAGAGAGAGAGAGAGAGAGATCCAAACCAAGGACATTCAGAGGACCAAGGTCAGGGAAAAAAAAAACAAACAGTGTTTTACTATATATAAAGTCAAGGTCTCTGTCAAAAGCCAAAAAGAAGGTGCTGATGGGCTGAGGGCCCTGAGTTAAGGGGACCTGAGAGAACCCTAGTACCTGGCTCCTCTCCTCCACCCTCAAGGGGTAAAGCTGGATTCGGAAAGGAAAGCTGCCATGAGGCCTACAAATCTGGATGCTCACCACTGCTCACGGCCCCTCCCCCACCTGCCCTCGAGTTCCTAAAGGAAAACCTTAACAACCTCCTCCCAGACAACTGCTCAAACCCCAGCTTACACCTTCTCGGGAACTCGCCTGAGGGATGCTTGGTGTTGGTTCTTTAAAATCGAGAGCAGGGAGGAGAGAGACACCTGGGCCACATGGAGGTTACTGTGCAAAGTCAACTTAGAACTTCAGGGAAGACTCTTTTTTATTTTATTTTTAGAACGCACTTCAATGAAGCTTTCTATCCTTCCAGTGGGAAAAGCTAATTTCCAAGAACCTACTGATTTTGATGGAGACAGCTATCTAGTTTCAAGAAAACAACTTCCCCCAGCTCCTGTCAAAGCCATCTTCAAGGTCTGCATTCACTGGAGTCTGAGGAGAAAGAAACTTGGCTTCTGCCTGAGAACCAAAGCCAGAGGGTCTTGGAGGACAGCCCTGACGGCCTTCTCACACAGGTCACTTTTATATCGGGAAAGCTGTCAAGCTCTTTAACATCAAGATCAGGATTTTTCTTTTTTAATATATTTTTATTGATTTCAGAGAGGAAGGGAGAGGGTGATCAGAGGAAATCATTGATCGGCTGCCTCTTGCAGGCCCCAGAGGGATTGAGCCTACAACTCCGACCAGGAATCATCAAACCATGACCTCCTGTTTCATAGGTGGACCTCCCGGTTCATAGGCTGAGCCATGCCGGCTGGAGCAAGATTTTTCAACCCCAATGCTACTGACATTTGGGGCCAGACACTTCATTGCTGGGGGGCTGTCTAGTGCACTATAAGCAGTATCCCTGGCCTTTACCCACTAGATGCCAGCAATATCTCACCTAATGTGAGAATCAAAACTTCCCCCCAGACACCGCCAAATGTTCTCCAGTGAAGACCCACTGGTCTGGGTGGACACTCTGAGGTAGCGGTTACTGCAAAGGAGCTACCCGGGAGGCGAGGACCAATGGCTATCTGTCCACATCCCTCCGACTCTGCTCCCTGTGTGAGGGATAAAGATGACAGCTCCTGTGTTTACCTGAGCGTCTTCCAGCTCACTCTGCAGGGCCCTTTTGGCTGCCGTGGCTTCCTTTTCTTCCTTTCTTGCACACACGAGGGCCTCCTCTAGCTGTCTGATTTCCCCCTACAAAACATGGGGTCAAGGGGTGCTCAGATGTGTGCTGAGGCTATGCGGCTGGCTCTGTGCAGGAGGGGAGTGCAAGAGATACAGCCACAGCCCGAGTGTCCTGGGCCAAGGTGGCACACAACAGCTATGTTCCCGGATGTGTGTGCCTGTATGCAGTTCCACTAGAAGCTGAGCCAGATGTGATCACCAGGGATGGATTTTGGAAAACATCAATATCCAACTTCGCCCCCAGAGCAGGTACTGATGGAACCGACTCCGGTATCCAGAATCTTGGAAAAGCCTTCCAGGTGATTCTGACTTTAGGGGACCTCTGTTGGAGCACATCTCCCTTTACATGTCTTTGTCCCCTCTTTTCCAGTCAGTGGCCCCAGTACCTGTGTCTTTAGAACAGCCTTTCACCTCTAGAAACCCAGCAAACAAGAGCTGGTTTGTTAAATTGGTTTGTGACTTTAAACACCATCAACTGTGTTAACAGGGAATAAACAGTGAGGTGAGAGAACAGACCCAATGGCGGTGCTGAGATGGTCTTTTCAGGGATGCTGAGGCTGCTGCTCAGTGTCCAAATACTGAGCGTGTCTGCCGTCCGCTGTCTGCGTGAGCAGGGGTCCCTGTGCCTACCCAGGCGTGTCCCACCCTGACTTATCAGCCCTGTTCCCAGGCCTCACTAGAAGCTGAGCTCCCATTCAAACCACTTGTGGGGAAACAGACAGCATGGTGTGCCGAGAGGACACAGTCACGAGTGCTGGGACCTTTCCTACTAAATTATGGCAATACATCCCTTCCCGCTCCTGAAACCGCTCACACAGGAAGGCGGACCCGCCGCTGCCCAGCACTACAAGCCTCACTCACCTCGTACTTCCTGAGGGTGTCCTTGGCTTTGGCTTCATCCTCTTGAAGGTCAGCAGCCTGCATCTGAAGCCGAGCCACGCTCTGCTCCAGCTCGCCCAGGCTGCCCCGCAGCCTCTCGTTCTCCTCCTCCAGGGCCTGCACGCGCAGCTCAGTGCCCTCCTGGGTCTGCTGTGAGGTGCTCCGACTGGCCAGGACCTCAACATTCTGTGCAAAACACGTAAACTGGTGTCAAGGGGCAGTCCTCAGCTTGGAGGATAGCTGGCAGTTATTAAAAAACCATGATGTTCCCTGTTTGATTTGCCTCCATTATTAGAGCTTCAGCCCTTGTACTGAAGGGTCATGGGTTCGATTCCGTAAGCCAGGGGCTGGCACACTGCAGCCCGCAGGCCAAGTCCCGCCCGCCACCTGCTGTGGAAAATGCGGTGTTACTGGCACACCACTACACACGGACACACTGCCAATGGCTGCCTTCCTTGCTACCACACCAGGAGTCGTGGCCAAGACCACAAGGCCTGTGGTGTCACAACGCCCAACAAACTTACTAATCTGGCTCCTTACAGAAAGTTTTAACCCTTGCCTGTCTGTAAGTGCTTGATGTCTAGAGGAGGCCCTTGTGCACAGGAGAAAGAAAAAGAAGCCAGAAGGGCCCCGGAGAGTGAGCTAGGAGATGCTCAGGTAAACACTGAGGGCTCACACAGGTCTTCAACCTTGAACAGCCCTAGGAGGTGAGCACTGTTCTTATCGTCATTTTAAAGAAAAGACGCTGAGACTTGGGTGGATTAAGAGACTTGTCCACGTTCACTCAGGAGGAACTGCATGCAGGCAGGCTGTAGGATCAGGCCTAAACGGGCAGTCGGACATCCCTCAAGAGGTCCCAGGCTGGAGAGGGAGCAAGCTGGGCTGAAGGACACCCCCTTCCTTGTGCACAAATTTCGTGCCTAAGCAACCATCTGACCATCCGATAGCTATGCTGCGCACTGACCACCAGGGGGCAGAGCCTCAAAGCAGGAGCAGAAACCACAGGCATGGAAACATGGAACAGACTGATGAAACAATCTCAGAGGGAAGAGGGGAGGGGGGAGGGCAGGAAGAGATTAACCAAAGATCTTATATGTAGACTAGGGTCCCTTGGCCTGGCCTGTGGGTATCGGGCCAAAACCGGCTCTCTGACATCCCCCAAGGGGTCCTGGATTGCGAGAGGGTGCAGGCCAGGCCAAGGGATCCCACCAGTGCACGAATGTGTGCACTGGGACTCTAGTTAGAAGATAAGACACTACAAAGCTACAGTTATCAAGACAGGGTAGTACTGGCAAAAGGATACACATATAGATCAATGGGATAGAACTGGGAGCCCAAAAATTCATTCTCATACCAACTGATTTTCAACAACGGGGCTAAGACAATTCATTGGGGAAAAAAACAGCCTTCACTCTTCAACAAATGCTGCTAGGACAAATGGATATATATATCCACGTGCAAAAGAAATAAATCAGACCCCTTCTTTACACCATACACAAAAACTAACTCAAAATGGACCACAGACCTAAATGTACAAGAACACAGATCTAAAACTAAGAGAACTGAACAAGGACACAAAACCGGATCTGATTCAATCTGGACTGGGGCCTAACTGGCACCGTGACATACTAACAAAGGAGCTCATGCTGTGTTTTGATGTTTAGAACTTGGTATTTTCCGTTTGAAAGTTGTGGGATACATTCTGATCCTGAGAGGACTGAGCAGGCAGGCAGATCACTCCGTGTGACCAACAGGGGTCAGCTCTAGCCCCAGTTCCCAGCTCCCCAGGGCAAACGAGCAGGAGCCTGTGTGTGTTCAGATGCTCAGTCCTGTTTTGACCATTTGTAACACGTTTTTCTTTGTGTCTTCATAGTTCGGTAGACCACATTATGATTACAAATAAATTAACTTAAGCCTCTGTTGACAGTCCTGTCCCGAACTCCTTCCCTGTCTCCACCCTGATACATGCACCCCGTCCACTATTTTATAAAAAGCTCAGAGGACAAACTTCCTCTTTCTGAAATCATACCTGACTCACCTGCAGCAGTCCTGGGATCTAAAAACCTCAAAACCATATCCCTTTGTTCAAGGCAAATCCCCCATGCAATTCTACTCCATGACTCCCCAGTGAAAAGAAAACTGGCTGAGAGGATCTCCAAAAGCCCTTGCAACTTGGAACTTTGGTCTATGCCAAAGCCGTCTTTTCCAAATGCTTACCATGTGTCTCATGAACGTGGCAAAGGCAGCAGAAGGCCACCAAGGACAGGAGGTCTGCTCGGACAGGAGGTCACTGGGGACAACTGCTGACCTCACGTAAGCTGCTGGTGCTGCACTTCAGCAAGTCTTTGATCTTAAGTCCTGCCTATCCTGAGACTAGAATGGAGGTTCCATCACAAGGAGCACACAGTTCCTAACGACTCATCTCGTCTGTCATGTCACCTATGTGACACCTATTTTCAAAAGGATTACATCGATTTGCTTTTTAACATTTTAACTATTATTCAGGCATAAGTAGTTAAGAAACAGCAACTTCAGCGCCTATGCCACTCATTCCAAAAGGCTGAAGGTGCCTCACTGGGTCCACACCACGAAGGCAAATTCAGCAGATGCTTGTCAAGGTCAGACATTCCCTACAATTACACTGAAATCATTTCTGCAGTCGCCCGACAGTCAAGGCCAGAGGCTGGGTAACAGTGTGTGGGCAGTGTAAGGAGGCAGGTTCTCTCATGCCCTGCTCTGGGGACAGGAACTGGTACATGCTCCCAGAGGGCAAGTTGTTAGCATCCATCAAAACGATAATGTGCATTCTCTCAGACCCAGCAACGTTTCCTCTAGCACTCATCCTACATGTGTGCAAAAGGATATATATAAAAGGTATTAACTGCAGCACTGTAAGAGCAAAAGATTGAAAACAACTAACTGCCAATTAATCAGGCATTAGTTACATGTTATATTAGTGTGATTAAAGAAAAAGGAAAAGAAAGTGAAGAAAATGCAAGAAAGACTATGACACATGGCACACTTCTGTTTGTATAAGGAGGAGGGAAGGGGGATAAAGATGTATGGACTTGGCTACAGCAGTAACACTGACTGACTGGTGTGAGGGAGGGATTGAGGTGATGGAAAGAAGTAGAGGCAAGATTTCCATTGCACAACCTCTTATGACTTTTGAATTTTGAACTATGGAAATTCAACAGATATCAATTTTTAAAAAAATATATATTGTTTTCTTTGAAAAATGTGACTATCCATGGCCACAGGCATGTCCTTGGAGGACAACCACCTCCCCTGCCCCATGCTCACCTCCTCCAGCCCCCAGAAGCTCTTGCCGGCACATTCACAGATACGCGGGGCCTGAAAGATAGCAGCCCTGGACCCAGGGAGCAGCTGTACAAACAGAGCGTGGCGCCAACTCTCCCACGCTGGCTGACATAGTTAAGAAATTCCTTCTCACCACATATAGCTGGGAGAGTGGAAAGGCCCAGATGGCCCCGGGCTTGCACTTATGGGAGTGCTGCTCCAAACGTCCACCCAGCAAGAGAAGTAAATGTGGGACGATGAGGGACCTCCATGGACTGCAGAGAGCTGTCTTCAAGGCCTGGGTTTTCCATAAAAAATGCACGGACATGTAGCGTTCGACACCATAACATTTTTCATTCCAGTCTGTGTCTCTTTTTATATTACGATACCATGTCATTGGTATTCCGGGAAAATGTGCCACTTCTACTCTGGATCATTGCCAAGCACGCTTCTCCCTGGCCACCCAGCACACATGCACACCTCCCAGCCCGAGAAACACAGACATGAATCATCCCAAGAATGGGACTCTCAGTTTTAATCCTACAAACGCGTATCTAACAGCGTAGAAGGAAAAAGCAGTTTCTCTTTCAGGCTGTGCCTCAATTCTGGTTCTGGGGCTTTTCAGCCAGCCTGGTCTCACAGAGCCTTAGTTTCCTCATTTGCAAAAGGGGGATGAAGCTACCTGACTTGAAGCTATTGGAAATATCTAGTTAGAGGAGGCGGTGGCTCGTACGGCGGCCCCTGCTTTACCACCAGGCCAATAAAACCCACAAGCATTTCCCAAAAGGGCAGGGCTTTGCACAGCTCATCCGAATCCTCAAACTTGGCCTCATATAGCAAAGTGCACATCTTTACCAAATAACATCAAGCCTAGGTTTCGCAAAAAGAGACTGAAATCTTGGAGCGGTCTCTCCCGGACAACTGTACCGCACAAATTAGATAACCCTTTCTTATTTCAAGGGCAAGTGAGGTTTCTTGGTTGGCTAATCCATTAAAAATGTAGCTCCGCCCTGGCCAGTGTGGCTCAGTTGGTTGGGCATTGTCCCATGCACTGAAAGGTCACTGGTTTGACTCCAGGTCAGGGCACATGTCCAGGTTGTGGGTTTGCTCCCTGGTCAAGGTGTGTATGGGAGGCAACTGATCAATGTTTCACATTAATGTTTCTCTCTCTCTCTTTCTCTCTCTCTCTCTTTTCCTCCCACCCCCTTCTCCCTTCCTCTCTCTTTAAAAACACCAATACAAACATAGTTTTACAATGTAGCCCCATAACCCAGTCGAGGATGGGCTGGTAAACTAATAACAACTAAAAATAATTTTCCCCAAACAGACAAACAGCATGTTTCAACATGTTGAATGGCTACATTTCTGCAACTTTGGAAATAGGTGATTTTTTTAACCATGTGCTCCAATTACTGATTTAACGGGGGAAAGAGCATATAATTGTATCACACACACACAAATAATCAAAGTCCCAATCTTTGCCAAGTACCACCATTCACTGCAAATAATGACCTGCTTACAAGCAGGCACATGTTCATGAGTTACCACCCACATTTAGAAATGCTCGCAGCATCCCTTGGGGCCCAGGGAACCTTATTCACGACGAGTAGGAAACTCCCACAGCACCATGCGTGGCATATCTGAGCGTCTGGAAGCTTTTCCTACAGGAGCACAGCCCTGACCTCACACAGGTTTGCTCCTGATACCTAACAAGTAACCTCAGGGGCAAGGCTCCCGGGCTTGTCCTCGTGCAGAGGCAACACAGACACATCAGGTCTTACTAATGAACAAGGCCTCTGCCTCAGCCGCTTCTGTTTCCCTTCTGTCTCCCTTTTTTGCTGAGTGAGTGAAAATATCTGAGGCACCGAGGCCAGGGAATGGAATGTGAGTTTGTCGGTTCCGTGTCACTGGCCGCCCCACACTCCAGCGGTAAGGCTGCAGGAGCTCAGCTGATGGGAACCCACAGAGGACGCGGGGTCAGGTCATCTGCTGGGGGTGGCCACCTTGTCACCATCACAACTGCAGACATCCGCTTTCATTCTCACAATGCGGACCCATCTCACAAACATAATGAGACACTTTCTCACTCTGAAGGGTGAAGAACCAGGTCTTCTGTACTGGGTCTTCAAATTCCTCCTCATCTGAGCAACAGTAAACTATCTTGGAATAGAAACAGCATATATTTTAGTCATAAGTCACTCACTTCATCTCTTTCCCTCGTTGTCTGTGAATTTCATAGCTTCAGACCTCTAAGCCATGACGTGTCGCATTTTAATAAGCATAGGCCTCACCTGGGGACCTTGTTAAATAAACGCCCATTCTGACCCAGGAAGGATGGGGCAGGGCCCGGACCCTGTAGCTCTAATGGGTTCCCTGATCTGTGGCTCCCACTTTGAGAAGTGAGGTCTGAGCTGAGAGGCTGCTCAGACCTCTGGCCAAAGGTGGAGTCCTTTCCCCTCCTCCGAATGACTCCAGTGCCAGGGACTGGGAGTCAGGAGACTCAGGTGCTACTGCAGGCTTTGCAGGCAGCTCACACTGTGACCTCTGCAAGCCCCTGACCTTTCTGAGCTCAATTCACATCCTTAAAGAGTGTGTAATAGGTAATACTTTCTCTAAATGGGCCAGAAAATCCAAAAGAAAGGTGAGACATAAACACTAGAAAAGCTGAACTCACTACATGAATGAACAGCGATGTTTCCTCTCTCCTTTTTGACTCTGCCTAGAGGGAGCGAGCACTGAAAAACATCATTTCCAAAGCCCTATTCTGAGAATGACGTCATTTTCCAAAAATTCCCTCACTACATTTCCCCAGTGCCAACACCATTCCTTCCTCACATATTTGTAGTTCATTACTGCACTGGTTCAACAGCTGGATACACGCTTTCTATTTGTCTGTTTGTGTTTGTGTTTGTGTGTTTGCTTCTGACAAAGGAGCCGTGCATAAAAGAGATGGGAATCAATGTGGCAAAGAAGAAGGTGGTACTCATGACCAACACCCAAGCATTTCAAGGAAGAGTTGATTCCAAAGCCAAGAAGAGTAGAGGTCAATATTAGTTTCCTTTTGTTAGAAGATGTGGATTCTGGACCAGACTCTATTAATAATTTACGGCATGAGCACTGTAGGCAAGTCATTTGACCGCCATCTGCCTTCAGTTTTCTCCTCTAGAACTTGAAGTGGTCAGCCTTTCTAATCTCAAGGTCTCTTAAAGTCCGGAATTACAGGATGAACTTGAAGAAACTGGGCAATATTAAGCAATCATGGAATTAAAGTAATACACCACCACCACCACCACCACCACCACCACCACCACCACCACCACCGCCCCGCGACCTACTTGTTTCTTGCTAAGCCTTGGTTTTACCCTTGTTCTGATATATGAATGGAATCATGCTATAAGTATGTAGCAATGTTTCAGTCACACAGTCAAGAACTCCATAAATGAATAGCAACATGCTATAAGTACGTTGCAATGTTTCAGTCACACAGGTGGCCAAGAGCTGCACAACTAGGACTTTCACTAGCTCTCTGACTCCCTGCTGGTGCCTCTGCCACTGGCTACTATGTTCTCCCAAGTGGGACAGCATTTTCAGGAACAAATCCCCACCAGAGAAGGAAAAATGAAGAGCCACACCAGCCAACTAGGGCTGTTAGCCACATCCACACACCCTGATTTGGGGTGGGCAGGAATATGCAGTATATAGCATAAAAACCTAAAAAGGAGCCCTGGATTACATGCTTTTAATTATGTTTTTGCCTTTTTTTTTTTTTTAACACCACTCTTTAAAAAAAATTCTCACCGCCCTAACCGGTTTGGTTCAGTCGATAGAGCGTCGGCCTGCGGTCTCAAGGGTCCCAGGTTCGATTCCGGTCAAGGGCATATTACCCTTGGTTGCTGGCACATCCCCAGTAAGGGGCGTGCAGGAGGCAGCTGATCGATGTTTCTCTCTCAACAATGTTTCTAACTCTCTACCCATCTCCCTTCCTCTCTGTAAAAAAATCAATAAAATTCTCACAAAAATGTTCTCAGTTTCCCTGGATCCCCTCAGTTCCCAGCAGATAAAAAGAGCCTCATTTGTATTTCGGAGGCACCATCTCCTTCACCATCATGGCCACAGTCTAAGTTAATCTTCTGACCGGCAAGTAAAAGTTCGGTTTCTAGAGCCCAACATCCCCCTCGGTACAGATAGCCCTTCACGCATCTGCTGGCTGGAGGAAGGGACCCACCCTGCTGGCATGAGACCAGGAAAACTCCGGGTAGGGGTGCGGGAGGCGCGGCAGGAAAGTAGGTGTCAGGCACCCGGTTAGACTCACTTTGTCACTGATAGATCAGACAGCTTTACAGATGGTTAAAATCGGCTGCTGTCAGCACACACGTGTCCAACAGGTTGGACAGGATTTCTGAAGACAGACCATAAACAAGCAGTTCCCCGAAGCACTGCCTGGCTGTGGGGACCCCTCCAAGATAAACCGAAGGCTGGACCTGGAAGCCCGCAGCTCCTAAGCGTGCCCACAGTGCCATATTGCTCCCTTCCCAGAAAGCTTGTTATTTTTGAAAGTAAACCTTTCAACATTCCCATTTTGCTGCCCTTGTTTCCGTAAATGATGAAATCGACCCTACGCTGTAGAAACCATGCCATTTAAAAATCTAATGAAAATGCTCAGGTCAAGAGCTCTCATTCCAATACCCATTCCCAGTAGGGCCTCTTCACACCTCTAAACTAGACCCAGTTCCCATGCAGAAACCTGTCAACTCTTTCCTTTGTTCCCCTACCTCTGGCCACAGGATCTGGAGAAAGAAAAGTGGAACTGACATCACAGGGTTGGGTGGCAAAAGGCTGGGAAAATCCTCTCGCCTGCTTTGAAGCTGGTTCCCACAGTCCCCAGAGTGAAGACATACAAGGGTGACCTTTATGTATTTCCTCTTTTAAAATGTTGGCTGTTCCCTGGGACAGAGGTGAGCAGACCGGGCTCCTGGTCTCTGGCTTCCTCCTTGCGGGGCAGCCTGCAGGGCCCGCAGCCAGGTGCCACTGATGAGCCAAGGGCGCAGGGCCAGCAATAGGAACGTCCTAACCCAGGTGTGGTCACCTGCGCCCTTTGAGTAACAATTTCTCTAAATCGCAGTCAGGTTTTCTTAAAAAACAGGCAATGTTATGAATCCATTCACTGCATGGATCAAGAAAAATGAAAGATAATAGTGCCAAGTGTCAAAACACTCGTCACTATGCAAACAGTATGCAGGAAGGAATTAGCATGAACCACCCAGAAGCTGCGGAACATAAATCACAGAGTTCCTCCTAGACAGGGGCTTGAAGGAGGCGCGGCGACTTTCTGGCTGGTCCCCGTGGACCAATTGTTTCCCAGAGTGGCTGCTGGCACGGGTCTCACTCAGTCCCTCTGTTCCTGAGTGAAGGAAAGACAAAATGTCACCTCCACCCTCGGAATTCTGGGAGGGATGGAGTAACCATGTCTAATCAAAGACCTGCCCCAGCACTGCTCCGGGCCAGGGCCCATCAGTATTTTTTTAAAGCCATTGGGGCACCCACCATAGAGGCCCCCACAAACCCCCATGGTGGTCACTAGTACTGCTCACCTCTTATTTCAGTCTTTTCCCCTCCAAGCACCTGTAGGATGGTACCTGCGTGGCCCTCTCCCACCCCCCACCCCGCCCCTCTT
>PVJN01041128.1:0-18914 GCA_004026805.1 Lasiurus borealis
GGCGGGAGGCCGTGACGGACAGCCCGGCTGGCCAATGGTCAGCCCCGCCGGGCCCGGGCGGCCCCGCCCATTAACCTGCCGGCGAGCGTGTGTGCCTGCGGGTGCGCCCCCTGCCGACGGAGGAGCGCGTGGGCAGCAGGTGATGCCGGCGACTCTTTAAAAAAATGTCCAGACAGACAGTCCACAACGCCCTGGGCCAGCCTGCATTTTCACCCCCTGGTTTAACACGTGTTTTGCCTTCGGCCTTTTTTTTTTTTTTAACTTGTCAGAGCCGTTCCAGCCTAAGGTTGAACCTGCACATCCCATGGGCCACCGAGCAGCTGTGGGCTCTGGACTTCAGCTCCACCAGAATGGAAAACCCCTCTTCCTTCGCGCCCCCTGACTCAGCTCCTGAGCCCCAGCCAGCCCTTTGGCCAGGAGGGCCCTCCCTGCCCCGTCTTGGCCACCTGGCACGCGCCCTCGCATCGGTCAGCACCCACCTGCAGGGTGGCGTCACCCAAGGAGGCCACTCCCCAATCCCAGGAGAAGTGACTAACGTCTCCCGCTGCCCTGCCCCAGCCCTGGACAGACTGCCCTCCCAGATGCCATCTGTCATTGTTTCCCTGACTGCAAGCTCCCTGAAGACAAGACCTGTGCCCATGCCAGCTGGGGTCCCCCGGAGGGGGGGGGCGGGCTCAGAGTAGGGGTTCTCTAAAAGGAAGGGTGCCTGTCCTGTTCCTGGGAGCAGCTCCCAGGTCCAGCCTCTCCCCACCCCAAGGGCAAGGTCCACCAACCGGGGGGAAGGGTAGAGGAGGCGTTTTCCAGGCGGAAGGAACATAATCAAGGGGGGCCTGGAGGTCGGGCAAACGATGGGCTTTTCTGGAAAAGACACTGTAGGCCAGTTGGGGCCTGAGAGGAACTATCTAAATCTTTATTTTATTTTATTTTATTGATATTTTATAGAGAGTTAGAAATATCGATGAGAGAAAAAACATCGATCAGCTGCCTCCTGCACCGCCCCCCCCCCCCCACTGGGGATGTGCCAGCAACCAAGATACATGCCCCTGACCGGAATGGAACCTGGGACCCTTCAGTCCACAGGCCGATGCTCTGTCCACTGAGCCACACCGGCCAGGGCTGATCTGAACCTCATCAGCTGGGCTCTACCAAACGGCCACAGGGGAGGCTCCCCGATTCTCCAGCCTCCCCCCACGGCCATCCCGCAGGCCCCTCTCCATGCGCTGGCCCAGCGCTGGACAAGCAGTGCCTGCGCAGAGAGAGTCTGTCAAAGGGTCACGGTGAGCCACAGACACCTCAGAACACAAAAACTCGCTGGCAGGGGAGACGCTGAGTGGCCGCGGCCGTGGCGGGTCTGCCGGTCTCGGCAGAGCGGGAATGAGTGGGGAGGAAGGCCAAGGTCTAGGAAAGAGGCGCAGTGACGGGAAGCTCGGACGGACGTGGAGTCCGGGGAGCCAGGGGAGGAGCCGCTGAGCTCGCCTGCAGCGCACCCCAAGGAAAGGTGCACCTCAACAGCAACACGCCAGCCCAGGATGGCCGGGCCGGTTTCCTTATCATCTGAGCCCAAAGGTTCTTGGAGAAAACTTCCCCCCCCCACCCCCACTCCACTCCACAGGGTCGAGGTGCACATTCCTCAGAGACTGTCTCGTGGCCGCCTTTCCCCCACCACCCGCGGCCGCTCACACCTTTGCCCTGTGCTTCGTTCGTGCCTCTCTTGGAGACTCCGGAATGCAGAGAGCAAGTGAAGACCTGCCGGCGAGGTCTCATTTCCGCTAGGAGTCAGAGAATAGCCTTTGGCCGAAGCCGGTGTGGCTCAATGGATAGAGCGGTCGGCCTGCGGATTGAAGGGTCCGGGGTTCGATTCCGATCAGGGGCATGTACCTTGGTTGTGGGCACATCCCCAGTGGGAGGAGTGCAGGAGGCAGCTGATCGATGTCTCTCTCTCATCGATGTTTCTAACTCTCTATCCCTCTCCCTTCCTCTCTGTAAAAAATCAATAAAATATATTTTAAAAAAGAAATGAAAAGAAAATAACCTTTGGTACCAATTTGGGGTTAAATCTCAAACTGTGATGGTGGAGGTACTGTCCCGCCGGTTACTGCTCTCCGTGCTGTGAGGTCTGCTCATCTGGTGCAGCTGTGCAACAGAATCCTGCGCTGTGCTAGGCCACCGCACACCTCTGCCCAGCGCCAGCGTCAGGGAGACCGGGTCTGCGGCCTGAAGCAAGCCCGGGGGTGAGTCTTTATGTGGAAACTGGCCAACAGTCCTCATCCGGACTCTTTTCCTCCCAGAGAGCGGTCTGTTCCGCACTCGGTGGCCTTGTCTGGGGACCCTCCCCCGGGCCTGAGGGCTGCCCCCGGCTGCCCCGATCTTTCTCGCGGTTGTTGCTTTGCTTTACTTGGGCTTTTGGCCAATGAGGAGACGGCGCAGACGGAAAGCCAGACTTTGCCCGGTTGCCTGCCAGGCGAACAAAGGCCACATGCCTCGTCCTGTCGCGCCTTCCAAATGCCTTTGTGTGAAACGTCACCTTTTGTGTCTTCTGGATCTTCTGTCTAAAACTGTGAGTCAACAACAGTGAACCAGGTGCACTGCAGAGCCCCGAGGCACCTCCCGTTTTGGGGGGCACACCTCTATGGCAGAACTATGAATGAATGAGTGAATGAATGAATGAATGGAAATAAGAGATGCTGAAGCAGGGCTCAAATACATGCTGAAATAGGTATAACAGGTGAACGCTTTTAACACACTACATGATTTACAGTGCAATATAATGATGCTCTCCACAACAGGATTATAGAATTTATGAAAAGTGTACAACAGATTCAGCAACAAGACTGCACTTCAAAACTGTATTATGAATATGTTTTTCCCAAGCTTATTGGCAGATACACCTTCATGTGGAGGTGAATTTTATTTTTTATTAATTTAAATTTTTTATTTTTTAGTGATTTTTTTTTTTACAGAGAGGAAGGGAGAGAGATAGAAACATCCATCAGCTGCCTCTTGCACACCCCCCACTGGGGATGTGCCCGCAACCAAGGTACATGCCCTTGACCAGAATCGAACCTGGGACCTCTCAGTCCGCAGGCCAGCACTCTATCCACTGAGCCACATGGGTTTCGGCTGGAGGTGAATTTTATGTGGCAATGACTTAGAAACCACTTTCTACCTGTCAGGCGCTGCTCTCAGCACTTCGTAAGTCATAACTCTAAGCTTCCCCTAATTCTAAAATAGTTTCATCGTTCCTAAAAGAAACTCTACGCCCATTAGCAGTCCCTCACCTGTTCTTTGTCTCTGTGGACTTCCTAACGTGGCCACTTCCTGTAAGTGGAGTTACACAATGTGTGGCTTCTTGTGCCTGGCTTACCTACGGCTCCCATTTCACAGAGGAGGAAGTTGAGAAACGGAGAATGAGGTCAAAGTGTACAGGCCAAAATGCCCCAAGTCCCCTCAGGGGAGAGTCTTGCTCTATTGGGAGTTGCCTTCTTCTGGGGACAGAGGTGGGGACAGGGGGAGAGCGAGGTGAGGACACCAATGTCAGGCTGAGGCAGTGGGTGCCAGTGAGTGCCTTTTCCCTGTGAAAGACGGTCTCCTCCTGGATCACACCGCCTCTTTCCCTCTGCCCGCCCAGCACTGGTCCCCTGCTCCTGAGAAAGCCCCGGATGCGATAGGGATCTGGAAATGGCAGGAAATGGAAGGTCACCTCCCCTATGAAGACTGGAGGTCACAGATGCCTCCGGGGCCCAGCGGCGGTGCACAGGCATCCTTTCCAGTCCGAAAAGGCGCCAGCCACTGCGACATCCTAGCACACAGTTCCCGGGGGGACCTGGCCACCTCCCCCTGCCCAGCCCCCTCAGTGGCTACTTAGCCCTGAGCCCAAGCGCCCAGCTCTTCGGGCCGGTCCAGAGCTCTGCAGCGACCGCTCAGCCTGCTCAGCTCTCCAGCCTCAGAAGATGCTCACAGCCGGAACCGGTGTGGCTCAGTGGATAGAGCACAGGCCTGCGGACTGAAGGGTCCTGGGTTTGATTCTGGTTGGGGCATGTGCTTTGGTGGTGGGCACATCCCCAGTGGGGGGCGTGCAGGAGGCGGCTGATCGATGTCTCTCTCGCATCGATGTTTCTGACTCTCTATCCCTCTCCCTCTCTGTAAAACGCAATAAAAAATATTAAAAGAAGAAGAAGAGGAGGAGGAGGAGGAGGAGGAGGAGGAAGCAGCTCACAGAAGAAGATGCTCACAGCCAATCCGCCCCTCGAAGCTTCTACCAAGACCCGTGACCACTCCTGTCAGGGCCGCTCCATGGGAGCTGCCCCTGGCCAGGCCCTCAGGGGCCCATCAAGCACCAGTTTTATGTCCATGGCAGTGCTGGGCCCTGGGGTTGCCATGATGGACAAGACAGAGGGAGTCCCCCTCCTGGCGCTGGCGCTGGGCGGGCCCACAAATCACAACGCCTCTGACGCAATTCGTTGCGAACGTGCTGTTGTGCTAGTGGGAGGTTGTGAGAGTGTGTGCGCCGTCCCGCCTGACCCAGCCCTGCTCAGGGATCTGGAAGGCTTCTCGGAGGAGGTGACATGTCCGTGGCCATCCCCCGGGCGAACAGGAGGTTGTGGAATAAAGGGATACAGGAGAGAGCGCAGGTTTTAATGTTTTGTCTCAGATGTTAGGATAGTGGGACCCTGGACAGGTGAGTGCTAGTGGGGAAGGGAAGAGTCTGGCAGAGACCTTGGGGTTGGGGCAGGCCCCGCGTGTGGGGCAGACACGGGGCTGGGGGCTGGCATGGAGGAGGGCTGGGGGGGCCTGCTTCCCGCAAACTGCCGCTTCCTCCCTCTGTGAACCCGCCTTTCCCCGGAGGAGGGGTCCTGGCCGCTCCTCACACACTCCGCACGGCTGGCGCCTGGACCCGGATTGCACCCCATCTCTGCTCATCGCCCCCTGAGGTTCAGATATCCCCAGGGGGGCCTCCCTCCTAGATGCCCCCATCCCCCCAGCACTTCCCTCTGCCTGACCCCGGCGGCAGGATGGGAGTCGCAGGAGGGGAGCCCTGTCCTCGGAGCCCCCTGTCCCCCCACCCCCCCCTGAAGGTGCTGGCAGCAGCGGGCTTGCAGGCAGCCACCTGCCAGGGTGTCTGTGTCTGACCGAGGTCCCCCTCATGCGTGTTCCCCTCACAGCTGCTCCTCCCCCATCATTTGATGACGTCAGCAAACCTAGGCGGTGGCCCCGTTCCTGGCACCGGGCGAACAAGAGGCAGCACCTGCTCTCGGGATGGCATCTGGGGCAGGAAAGTACCTGCCATCACGCGAGGCTCGCCCCCAGCGCGCCCAGCCCAGGCCGGCCGCAGCGCAACCTCTGCCTCAGCCCCGCAGGCCGGCTGGGGGGGGGGTGGGTGCCAGGCGGGGAGCGGGTGCCAGGCGGGGGGCAGGTGCCAGGCGGCCTGCCCGGGCAGGCGGGAGCGTCACCAGGGCGGGGCTGGCACGTGGGCCCGGCGAGGCTGGCAAGGGCAGGCAGGGGCCTGTGGGCTCACCCCCACTACCGGCTCGTGCCGAGCTGCCCGCGGGCCCCTCCTTGGTCCTGGGCCAGAGCCGGGGTGTCAGCGGGAGGCCCCCCAGCAATGCCACCCCGTCGTCCCATCCAAGGTGGCCCTGCTGGCCCCATGGCAAGAGCCGAACAGGGGAACTTTCCTTTTCTATTCCGTCTGCCCCCAAACACCAGGGGGACCCCAAAGCCACTGAGTGAGGAAGCGACGCCTCCTGGCCCAGCTGCTCAGAACCGGGGCTCGAGGCCACCCCAAAAGCCGGGGTCTCTGTCTGGCTGACGCTTGTCCTGTGGGGGCTCCGTGCCAGCAGGGAGCTGTGCCCTCCCAGCAGCACCCCTCACCCCACCCGGGCTTTGGGGCTGAGCCAGGGAGGCCCCGGGACTTCCTGCCCCTCCCCGGGCCCCACCTGCGGGTGCCCCGAGCTGTTGGGGTGGCTCCACCTCTGGCGACAGGCTCAGCCAGAACACGCGGTTCCTCACCGGGCGATTATTTTACCTCGGAGGTGGGGAGGGTGGGCGGGTGGCTGACTTTAATCACCCGTCTCCTTAGAGAGGGCGTTCGCACTGTTCCTGGCAGCCCGGGTCCCGGCCCCAATCACAGCCCTTCCTGGGGGACCAACGTGTGTGTCCCTCGCTCCAGCTGCCAGGACAAGGCACCCCCAGCTCCAGACTGCCCTCAGGATGCGGACCCGGGCCGGGCCGGAGACAAGCGGACACCGCCAGTGCGCCCGCTGCCTCATTTCTCCCTGAGCATCCCCAGGGCAGGCCCTGCACCCACCTACAGATGCATCCTTGTCCCCCCAACTCCCAGGATGACTGGGGGCGGGGCAGTGTTTGATTGGCAGCTGACCTTCCAACCCTGGGCCTACATGGTTTCCCTCTCCACACCGGTTCCCTCTATGGCAGTGGTTCTCAACCTTCCTAAGGCCGCGACCCTTGCATACAACTCCTCATGGGGTGGTGACCCCCAACCATGAAATGTTGCTACTGTGATGCAACATTGATGCATCGTGATGTAAATATCTGCATTTTCCGATGGTCTTAGGCGACCCCTGTGAAAGGGTCATTTGATCCCCAAAGGGGTCGTGACCCACAGGTTGAGAACCGCTGCTCTATGGAGAGACCTTGTCTGTCCCCCCTGCTCACCTCTCCTGGGCCAGGGCCAGGCTTCCCCCGGGAACGGGTAAGGCTCCCCCAGTCCAGATGGGGCGGCAGAGATGGGGCAGCGGGGACCTGGGTGTCAAGGACTGACATAGCTCTGGCCTTGGTCTTGAGGAGACAAGAGACCTCACCGAGCCCGTCAGAGGAGAACGGGGACTCTCCCGGCCCTGCGAGGAGTGGGGCGCAGAGCGAGGGACCTCTGTGGGCACCCCTGGAAACAGCCCGGCCTCCTCCATGGGTGCCCTGTTCCCTGGATTCCTTTGAACTGCCGCCTGTGACTTGCTCGGCAGAAGGGGGACCACGATGCTTCCAGGGACACGGGTGGCAAATCCCTTTACATTTCACACACGTCATTCCGAGGCCGATGCGGCCTGAGGCTCCGTTCATCCGGAGGCCGGGGGTGGGCGCAGCCCCACTGAGGACAGTCTGGCCACGGAACTGGGGCCCAAGGGGGCTGGCTGCGGGGTCCCCAGAAGGGGCTGATGGCCCTGCAGGCCCGAACACCGACACTCCAATGGAGAGAGAAACAGAGAAAAATCCCTGGAGGCCCGGAGTGACCAGGCCAACGGGAAATGCCACGTCACCGCCCTAAGCGTGACCCACGTTCACATTCTCACTTAGTCACAGGAACAGAAGGAAACCACCGATCCGGTTACTAACACGACTATGATGTGTCTTCCTTTGTTCTCCTTCGTTTTTTTCCTTTTCTTTTTTTGCAGTTTTGGGGTGTGTTTTTTTAATATATCTTATTGATGTTTTACAGAGAGGAAGAGAGAGGGATAGAGAGTGAGAAACATCCATCAGCTGCTTCCTGCAAACCTCACACTGGGGATGTGCCCGAAACCAAGGGGCATGCCCTTAACCGGAATCAAACCTGGGACCTTTCAGTCCGCAGGCCGACGCTCTATCCACTGAACCACACCGGTTTCAGCTGTTTTTTGTTTATTTTGTTTTGTTTTTTTGATGTTATTATTGTTTTTTGTATTTCCTCACTTTTTCGTAATGAATCTGAGTTAGTTTCGGCTATTTTTTTTTTTTTTGGATGTTATTGTTTTTTGTATTTCCGCACTTTTTCGTGATGAACCTGCGTTAGTTTACAGGCGAAAGGGAGGTCTCTCCACCGCATGCTTCTTTTCCGTGGGCTTGAGCTGCTGGGTGTCACGGATCCCGCGCAGAACACCACTGTGCCGAGCACAGAGACCCTGTCCGCGGCGTGGCTTTGCAGGGAGGGGATCACGAAGGATTCTTTCAATGTTCTTTACCGGCAGGAAACGGTCCCCACTGGCCGAGCCAGTCCGTGTTTTAGTTCCCACCTGGGCCCGGCTGCTTGCTTATGCACTGCTATCCTCACCAGCTGAGTCTGCTGCCTGCTGGGAGGTGTTAAAAAAAGCACTTTCTTAAGAGAGATAATTGAGTCGGCTTAGCAGAGTGGGGCGTTTTATTTTTGGGTGGGATGGCTGGCTGTCGTCCAGGGAGTCTCTTCAAATTGTACTTCAGAGGGCGCGGCTAGTGGGTGATGGCCGCCAGCTGGTGAGCGCCAGGTACAGACGTGTGGAGAGGCAGTTCCATTGGTCGTGTCTTCGTTAACATCGAGGGGAGGCCCTGGCTGGTGTGGCTCAGTGAATAGAGTGTCGGCCTGCGGACTGAAGGGTCCTGTGCTCAATTCCGGTCAAGGACACATGCCCGGGTTGCTGGCTTGATTCCCAGTGGAAGGCATGCGGGAGTTAGCCGATCAATAATTCTCTCATCATTGATGTTTCTCTTTCTCCCTCTCCCTTCCTCTCTGAAATCAATAAAAATATATATTTTTTAAAATCTGGGGGAGGAGGTGTCTGTTCAGAAGGAAACTGGAGCCATCAGCTGGCTTGTTTGGGGACAAGACATGCTGTGCGACTTTAGGGTATCCGAGCGGAGTCTGCACTGTGATGCTCAGAGGTTCTAGTTCCTGGCCCGTTTACGTAAGAACTAGAGGCCCGATGCACGAAGATGCGTGCAAAAATGCGCCTTCCTCCCCCTGGCTGCCAGCACCGCCTTCACTCTGGCCAGAGCTGCCTTTCCTCCTTCCCATGCTGCCCCGAGGCCCGGAGTAGCTGGGGTGATGCGGAACACCTGCATCATTGCCATGGCGACAATGCAAACATCCCACCCCCAGCTGCTTGGCACCTGTGCATGCAAATCAACCCACCATCTTTGTTGGGTTAATTTGCATACTCACTCCTGATTGGCTGGTGGATGTCACGAAGGTACAGTCAATTTGCATCTATCTTTCTCTTTTATTAGTGTAGATGGGGGAGAGGCTTGGCTGGGTGCTCTCCTCTGTCCTGATTACAGTTATCAATGAACAAGTGAGCTGATGGGATGTTCTGACATGTTGATTGGCTCTAGTTCTGCCAGAAGTCTTTGAAGACACTGGGCACTGAGCAAGCCGACATTTTCAAATTATTATTATGGTAAAATGTACACAACAAAAATGTACCACTTTAACCCCTGTTCATTGTTCAGTTCAGTGGCCTTCAGCACCTTCACACCACCATCTCGGGAACTCTCTCATCTTCTCAAACTGAGACTCTGTCCCCATTAAACACTCATGCCCCACCCCCACCCCCAGCCCCTGGGACCCACCCTTCTCCTTCTGTCTCTATGAATCTGACTTTTCCAGGTGCCTCATGCAAGTGGAAACAAAATGACTGGCTTCTTCCACTGAGCGCAATGTCCTCAACGTGGGTCAGACTCGCCTCCCTTTCGATGGCTGAAGAATATCCCACTGGACGGACAGACGGAATCTTGCCTCCCCATTCAGGCAGACGTAGCCACTTGGGTTGTTTCCGCCGTTTGGCTGTTGTGAGGAACGCTGCTGGGACCGTGGTGTGCCAGCACCTGCTCACGCCCCTGCATCCAGGTCTCTTGGGTGAATATGCAGAAGCGGAATTGCTGAGTAAGCAGACAGTTCAATAGAAATGGAAATGAGGTCAACGGCAAAGTCTTCTGCTCTCAGCGATCCTCTCCTCGGCGCCCACACCTGCCTCCTGGAGGGACCCCGGGAAGATCACAAAACGCAGCAGCAGCAAACCTGAAACAGCGGTGGGGGCTGGGAGGGTCTTCGAGGCCTGGAGCGCCAAGTCCTGCAGGAGACGGTGCCTCTGTCCTGGTCACGCAGCCCGGGAGCTTCTCCTCTCGGGGACAGAGAAACCAAAAGCCGGCCCTCGCTGCTGTGGCTCAGTGGATAGAGCATCAGCCAGTGGAGTGTAGGGTCCCAGGTTCAATTCTGGTCAAGGGCATGACCACGGTTGCAGACTCCTCCCCCGCCTGGGTCCTGGTCAGAATATGTGCAGGAGGCAACCAATCGATGAGTTTCTCTCACATCAATGTTTCTCTCTGTCTTTCCCTCTCTCTCTTCATTCTCTTGAAAAAGAATGGGAAAATATCCTCGGGTGAGGATTAAAAAAAGAAAAAGAAAAAGAAGAAGTAGGCTCATTGTGAATATCAGTATTTCCTTCTCCCCACAGCCCCCATCAATAAGACAAAAGCCTCCTCATTTAGAAGTCTGGGCCCCAGTTTGCACCAGGAGACTGAATGTCACATCTGAATCCACACGGCTACCTGTGACTACCACTACACCAGACAGCACCGACACACAACTCCAGCCCTCAGCCAGAGCCCACCTCCCAGGTCCCTCCGCTCCGACCTCGGCCACTGGGGACCATGTCCCTGCTCCCGAGCTTCCTGTGCGGGGAGTCACAGAGGATCAACCGTAGGCAGCTTCTGTCACTCAACCTGCCACCCGAGAGCCGTCAGAGGAGTGCGGGTAACTGCGGGGCAGCAGGCTCTCCAGAAAGGAAACGGACCGGGCCACTCACCATGGAAATGCTCCCCCCGTGGCCCACGGGTGACACCGGCTGGCCAGGCCCAGCTGGTTCCAGCAAGCCACCGCTCAGGCCCGCTGCTGGCTCCTTGGCGTCAGAGTGGCAGCAGGAGTGTGTCTGCTCCCTGTCCGTACCCCACCTCCTGGCGTGAGGGGCAGCCCCGCTTTCTCCAGTGCAGGTTCCCCTTCACCCGGCTCCCCAGTCCCAATCTGCCCCCGCGGGGGCTTGGGTCTGGAAGAGCTACGGCGGGGCCCGAGTTCTCATCACCTGCTCCCGCTGGCCCGGGTCTCCCTCTCCTCCCTGACCTCTGTGTGCTGGAAGGGAACCCTTCGCTTCTGGATGGAGCCAGCCATCCTGCACCTGCTAATGAACAGAAGCTACAAGAGGTTAGGAAACCCCGTCCTTCGTGACCAAGCGTGGGTGTCCACACCCCAGACTCCCTAAAGATGTCTAACAGAAGTCTGTCCTGAGGCCATGCGTTCCAGCTGTCCTTCTGTCCCTCCTGTCCCTAGAGCAACAAAACCTGCCAGATCAGCCTAGGACAGGGGTTGGCCAACCACAGCTGGGCCAAATCCGTGTGGTCCCTGGTCCGTTTTCTGTGTGGCCCACCGGTAAGAACTGGTTTTGCAATTTTTAATTGAGATGTAATGGACAAAACACTGTGTATGTTTAATGTTGTATAAACCAGTGTGTTGCTCCAATATATTCCTACATTGATAAATTAACCCAATCAGGAGTGAGTATACAAATTAACCCAACAAAGATGGTGGGTTAATTTGCATGCACAGGTTCCTTCTCTCTGGCCGCTAGATAATCACTGTGCTAGATGCCATTCCCCCCACCACCCTCCTTCCACATGGAGACGCCTTCTGGGTGTCTATCTGGTTACCCCACAGCCTCAGCCCTCACCTCCATCTGTGGGGAGAATAGTTAACATCCAGTCTCTTAACAACTGTGAAGTCTATACACAACCTTGTTGGCTGTCATCACTGTGCTGTGCATCAGGTCTCTGAGACCCATGTTCCTCCCAGTTGCAGGTCTGTGTCCCCAACCCCCTAGCCCCGCCCCCAGAGTCCAGCAGGCTGCTTGCTCTCTCTGTGAGGTCAGCTTTTTCAGATTCCACCTACAAGTGACACCAGGTAGCCTCTGTCTTTGTCTTTCTGACGTACTCACTTAGTACCATGCCCCCCAAACCATCCTTGTCACCCACGGCAGGGTCCCCTTCTTTGCGTGGCGGAGTAATATTCCACCGTATGCGTGCGCCGCATCTTCCTAGCCACCCATCCGGTGCTGCATGGGTGTCCCCATGTCCTGCTGTGTGACTAATGCTGCAGCAAAAGGGCGCGATGGCTTGTTGATGGCCGGTTTTCACTTATTTGGCATCCATAACATAGAAGTGGGATCGCTGGGTCCTAAGGTATTTTTATTTTATTTTTAGTTTTAGGAACCTCTCTACTGTGTTCCATCATGGTTTTCACATTTTTAAAAACTACATTTTATTGATTTTTTACAGAGAGGAAGGGAGAGGGATAGAGAGTTAGGAACATCGATGAGAGAGAGACATCCATCAGCCGCCTCCTGCACACCTCCTACTGGGTTGTGCCCACAACCAAGGTACATGCCCTTGACCGGAATCGAACCTGGGACCCTTCAGTCCACCGGCTAATGCTCTATCCACTGAACCAAACCAGTTTCGGCGGTTTTCACATTTTTAATGGTTGGGGGAAAAAAATCAAAAGAAGAATAACATGTCATGAAACATGAAAGGAAAGAAAATTAAAATTTCAGGACCCAAAAGAGAGTCCACATTGGAACAGCCGCCACTGCTCGGTCATGTGGAGTCCCGGCTACTCTGCGCTGCCGATTCCCGGAGTGTAAATACTCTCAGCCCAGTGACTGGACTCAGCGCCTACACCTCCTGTTCAGTTAGTGACACAAGAGACGCACTGTGAGCTTCAGTTAACTTGTTTTCTACTTTCCATCACCAAGAGTCCCGACGCCGGGGCCAATCAAAAACGGAACACCGACCCAGGTGGCACTGCACGGGGACAGCACTACAAAGAGAAAAGCATGAGAAAGTTCACCAGGCCGAGGCACTGAGAGAGAGAGAGAGAGAGGCCTGCTGGGGGAGGGGATGCTCACACACCCAACCAGTGAGCGAGCCTGTGGGACAGGTGCCCGAGCCCGGGGGACCCCAGGAGAGCTGAGGGGGAGGGCAGAGACTGGGGGCCTTCCCCCAAGGGAACACTGAACACCAGCCATCTAACAAGCTTCTGCCCAGCCAAGGGAACCGTCAACAAAATGAGAAGGCAGCCAGGGGACGGGAGAAAGAATGTGCCAGGCGGACACCTGGTTCGGGGTGAATATTCAAAGTATAGAAAAAGCGCAAACAACTCCAGAGCAAAAAAAAAAAGGAAAGAAAAGAAACTGAATCGACTCTTTTTCCAAAGGAGACATGCAAATGGCCAACAGGAGCATGAAAAGGTGCTTCGCCCCGAGAATCGCAGGGGAGATGCAAATCAAAGCCGCAGAGGGATCACCTTGCACTGGTCAGGACACCGGTTATCAAAGGACACGGATCCGGGCGGGGCTGGCCAGGAGGGGGTGGGCAAAGGGAACCCTGTGTACTGCGGGGGGGAATGCAGATGGGTGCGCTGCTATGGGAACAGTATGAAGGGTCCTCAACAATAAGAAGATGGGCCAAAGGGTCCTTACAAATAAGAAGAAAGGTTTGGCTCAGTGGATAGAGTGTCGGTCTGCGGACTGAAAGGTCCCAGGTTCGATTCCGGTCAAGAGCATGTACCTCGGTTGTGGGCACATCCCTAGTGGGGAGTGTGCAGGAGGCGGCTGATCGATGTTTCCCTCTCCCTTCCTCTCTGTAAAAAATCAATAAAATATATTAAAAAGAGAAAAAGAATAAAGATGGAATTCCAGCCAGCCCAGCACCCTCCCCCCACCCCTGCAGGGTGCTTATCTGAAGGCAACGAAACCACATGGTGATAAGTATGTGGACAGAGGCAGAGGGCAGACCAGCGAGGAGAGCGGGCGGGTGGGGGTGATGGAAGGAGGAGGCGCTGGCGGAGATGAGGGGGATGGGAGGGCGGCAGAAAGACGCCTCGGGGGTAACAGAAGGTGGCCATCTCTCGGATGCCGGGCAGAGCATGGGAAACACACAGGGTGGCCTCGGAGCTCCTGGCTGGGGCACAGCCGGCCCCTGTTCCATGTGCAGCCCACCTGCTAGCTCAGGGGTCGGCAAACTCCTGAGTCCACAGAGCCAAATGTCACCAGCACGACGATGGAAATTCCTTTGGAGAGCCACATTTTCTAAACGTAAACTTCTTCTAACGCCACGTCTTCAAATAGACTCGCCCAGGCCGTGGTGTTTTGTGGAAGAGCCACACTCCAGGGGTCAAAGAGCCGCGGGTGGCTCGAGAGCCAAGGTTTTCGGACCACTGTCCTAACGCATTCTGTGGTCACATCTTTACCGATGAGAGAATGAAGGCACAGAGAGGTAAAGGAACTTTCCCAGAGTCACACAGCCCGAGAGAGGCTGGGATCACCCCCAGGCAGTCTGCTCCCACGGTCTGCACGCTCACCCACTCAGTTACAAGGACTCTCTGCAGTAAAACACGGGGTAAGAAAGGGGCGGGGGGCGGGGGATAAAAATATCTGTACCTACTGGTTACAACTGTCATCGTCCATCAGCCTTCCTGGGGTCCGGCAACCGCTGGCCCCGTGGCCCTGACAGCAGCCAAACCCACCCAGCCCCCGCTCCAGCCACCTGGCTCCGAGATCAGCACCCGCACGGGGTGGCCAGCTTGGGTTCGGCCGTCCTTTCCCTCCAAAACAGTCCTGGTCCAGGCCCGGCTCCAGGCCCTGGGGACCAGCCGTGCGGGGACATGACGGCCCTGCTTTGGGTGGGAGGAGCGGAGGGGACATTTCGATTCCAATGCAAGGGACACTCACGCCGCTCAGACAGAGCGGGGCTCGGTGGGAGCACAGGAGCCACCCAACAAACACCCCCATTCCTGGGTGTCCTGGGCAGCGTGCCCCTCCTCTTGGCCCTGCTCACGGCCCTTCACCCCCACCCTGACCTCTGCCATTTCCACTCCCGCCCCCCCCGGCTGGCCGGCACCCGCGCCCCCACCCCTGCTAGTTGAATAATCACTTGAAGAATCACACAGAGGGACCTGGGGGGGCAGGAGGGAGGGGGAGCCAGGCTTCCGGCTGGGCTGGCGGGGCTTCCTTCCCAGGGAGGTCACACCCGCTCCCGGAGGACTGAGGCTGTGGGGTGGGGGATGGGTGCGCCAAAACACGTGGGCTGACTGGCCAGCGATGCCCAAGGTGCCCCTCCAGGCCAGGGGACACGGCCCTGGGCTCAGTTTCCGGCCGAACAAAAGCCCTCCATTGACCGGAACCTGAAAAACCAGCCCGGGCCGCGGAGGGCGGCCCGCACGGGAGTGCCAGGACATTCTTCCGCCCTGCCCTTGGCCCGAAGATAAGGCTGCCGATCCCTGTCCTGAAGAAAACCGCTCCCGGAGCGTTAGGGGGCAGGCAGGAGCCAGCGACCAGAGGTGCTTTCTGGAGGCCTCCCGGCTCAGGAGGGCCCCTGAGTGCTGAGGGGTGGGGGGGAGCGGACCCCCAGGCCCCAAGCGGGAGAAGGGTGGCCTCAGTCCCGGCCCTGGGAGGGCTGACCTCTGCCCGCAGTGGGATGTGGTGGGAGGCGAGGCCTGGTCTCTGTGCCACCCACGGGCATTGCCGGGACACCTCTCCTGGGTGTGTCCCGGGCCAGGCCCCACCAACTCTTGCCTGGAGAGAGCAACAGGCATCCTCTCTGCTTCCTCAATGGGGTCCCCCAAGTCCACACCCACCCGTGGCCTCACAAGGTGGCCTTGTTTGGGAACGGGGTCTCGGCAGGTGCCCTCAGTTCGGGATCTGGAGCGGAAGCCATCCTGGATGTAGGACGGACCCTGCATCCACCGGCTGGTGTCCTTCTGAGAAGGAGAGGGCACGGGAGACCTGGAAGAAGGCCGCGTGCAATGGGGCGGAGGCCGGAGGAAGGAAGCAGCACCGGCCCAGCAAGGGGCTGGGGCCGCAGGAAGCTGAGAGGCCAGAGAGGCCCCGCCTCCAGGGCCAGGGGTGGGAGGTGGCCAACCCCCACCTGGAACTGGGAATAAGAATATATTTCTGATCAAAACCGGTGTGGCTCAGTGGATAGAGAGTCAGCCTATGGACTGAAGGGTCCCGGGTTCGATTCTGGTCAAGCGTATGTATCTTGGTTGCAGGCGCATCCCTAGTGGGGGGCGTACAGGGGGCGGCTGATCGATGTCTCTCTCTCATCGATGTTTCTAACTCTCTATCCCTCTCCCTTCCTCTCTGTAAAAAATCAATAAAATATATATTTTTTTTAAAAAAGAATATATTTCTGTCGTTTTGAGCCACCCAGTCTGTGGGGATTGGTGACAGCCGCCCCAGGAAACTCACCCCCAATCTGTGCCCCATCCCCCACCCTCTGGAGGGGTCTTTCAGGCCCGGCCCCATGCCACCCCCTTCTCTCCAGTGCCTTCACTCGACAGAATGGCCCTGGAAGGGGACTGGCCCGGTGTGTCTGCGGCGGCGGCGGTGGTGTTAGAAACTCCTGACTTAGCTCAGGAAAGATTTCACAACACGAGTCCAGGCCATTTTCTCTTTAAGTTAATGTTTCTATTGATTTTTCTTAGAGAGGGAAGGAGAGAAAGGAAAAAGGAAAGATAGAAACATCAATGATGAAAGAAAAATTATTGATCCGCTGCCTCCTGCACGCCCCCTACTGGGGACCAAGCCTGCAACCTGGGCGTGTGCCCTGACCGGGAATCGAACCGGTGACCTCTTGGTGCATGGGACGATGCTCAACCACGGAGCCACGCCGGGCAGGGCTGCCCACGGGTTGGCTGCTTTGCTGGGCCCGGAGCCGAGAGACAATGGGTGCCCGGGTCTGGTCTCCGGGAGATGCCCTCCGGTCGGCTGTGAAGTGCTCGGCCACCGGGTTCCGCTCTCGGTCTCCGTTTCCCCCTCCACTTGGCAAGGAACCTTCCAGCTTCTCGCTCTGCCACCTCAGAATAAACCTCAGAATAAACCCAGCCTGGCTGGCACCGCCTGGTCCGGCCTGGCCCGCCTCGCCCCTCCCCACCTCCCTCCCACGAACTGTGTTTCCTTGAACTCTCCCATTTCTGGAAGCTTCTGCTCCCGCACCTCCTCCTCAGCACCGTCACGTTTCCTGTTCCGTTCCTGTCCCTGCCCCCCAGCTTTCAAAAGTTTACTTGATTTCTGATACAGCATTCTGAATGGTACAGTGCTCTATAAACACCTGATAAAATTAAGTTCCGAGGCGAACACATCCACATCTGGCGGGGGACGCACCCCAACTTTACTTTTAGAGCCCTGCGTTTGGGACCCTCTCTAGACCTCATCCTGTGTATCTCTCTATTCACCTGGCTGTTCTCCTGTATCCACGGTCACATCCTCTATCAGACAATAAACTATGAAGCGGAGGTAAGCGTCCCCCCGAGTTCTATGAGGTGCTCCAGCACATTAACAGCACCCATGGAGGGGTCCCGGACCCTCTGACCAGTGGCTGGTTGATCAGTGTGTGTGTTGGGGGTTGGGGGTTGTGGGGCTGAGCCGGTAACCTGTGGGTCTGCCCCCGTCTACCTGGAGGCCGTGTCAGGGAGTGGGAATGTAGGACACCCAGCTGCTGTCGCAGGAACGCGTGCTGCTGGGAAAAACCTCACACACTGGGCGAGCAGAGCTATACAGTGAGACCACGTAGAGGGAAAGGAAAACAGTGAGCGTTTCCTTTAATAGGACAAATGCTCTTGCTGTTTAAGTGGAAAACGGCGCAGAACGCCGTCACCGTACCGTGCCGGGCTCGGCTACAATCTGAGCTGAGCTTCTCTTGCTTCCTACGTTCCCAGCTGCGCGTGAGATGCTTCAGGTGGTGGGAAATTTCCCAGTGGTCCTCCCAGGTGGGTGCCGTCAATATTCCCATTTTACAGGTTCGACGGACTGCAGAGAAATTCATTCCTTTTAAAAAATATATCTTACTGATTTTTTACAGAGAGGAAGGGAGAGAGATGGAGAGCTAGAAACATCGGTGAGAGAGAAACATCGATCAGCTGCCTCCTGCACACACCCCACTGGGGATGTGCCCGCAACCAAGGTGCATGCCCTTGACCGGAATCGAACCTGGGACCCTTCAGTCCACAGGCCGACACTCTATCCACGGAGCCACACCGGTTTCGGCCAGAAATTCATTCATTCGCCCGAGATGGCAGTGAAACGAAAGAGCTGGGCCTGTAACCAGGTTCCACGCGGAAGATCACTCTGAGGCCGTGGCTGTCCAGTTTGGTAAGAAACCAGCCCCTCAGAAATGCTCGGAGCAGCGGGCATCGGGAGGAGAAAGGCACATGCTATTTCTGGCCATGTGTGGGCAGTGAGATGACTCTACAAGTCATGTTACTTTTAGTGGCGAAACATTGATGAAACATATAAAAGAACTGGGCTCGTGCTACATAAAAAGCCCACACTGGCCTGTTAGAAATCCCTCTTCTCTCTTTGGATCTCCAGGTGGTTTGTAACCACGAGCTCCGGGGTCCCCAGGCAGATACACCCCTCCATGCCCAGAGTGTGGTGGGGACCAGAAGCGGGTGGGAGCGAGGGGGGACAAACTCTTGATGGTCCACGGCTGCTGCCGCCGCAGTTTAATGAAAGCGCTGTCTCCAATGAGCTGCCATGGCCCGAAGGGCGGCCAGCGCGGCTGCCGGGGACTCTGGCGACTGGACACGCTGCGCTGAACACACCAGGAGCCCCCCAAGGCAGCGCAGCCCCTCGGACTCACAGCGGGGGCTCTGGCAGAGCGCGCCACCAGAGGGGCCACCAGGTGGCGCGCGTGAGCCTTGCTTGTCGACTGGTCCAGCCAGGCAGGCAACCTGGTTGCCATGGAGACCACGGGGCAACTATATTGTGATTCCCCTTCCAGGAGGTCCTTAGAGCAGTCCCATTCTTAGAGGCGGAAAGTAAAAGGGGGAGGGGTCCAGGGCCTCGGGGAGGAGAGATGGGGAGCTGGTGCTTAATGGGCGCAGCGTTTCCGTTTGGGGAAAGTGACCACGTTCTGCAAACGGACGATGGTGGTACCACAAGGCAAACGTCCTTCACCCCTCACCCCACCGCCTGCACCCTCACAGGCGGCTGGAGGGCAAGTTCTGCACCACAATCAGCAACAACAACAACAGCAAAAGCCACTCGTCTAGAAAGGAGGTGGGCCGTGTCTCCCGTGGGGGAAACACCGGTGTGGATGGCACACCCCTCGGCGGAGCCCAGCCCCCC
>PVJN01041129.1:0-18914 GCA_004026805.1 Lasiurus borealis
TATATATGGTCACCATTGTATCTCATTGCCCGACAGGGTTCCTGGCACATCACAGACACCCAGTAACATTTGAATATGTGTTAAGTGAATAATTATATCAAACTAGAGGCCTGATGCACAAAGATTCTTGCAAGAATAGGCCTTCCTTCCCCTGGCTGCTAGCACCGGCTTCTCTCAGGTACCCGGGACCCAGGCCTTCACTCTGGCCACCGCCTTCTGCCTTCACCCCAACCAGAACTGCCTTCCGCCTTTGCTCTGGCCCTGCTGCCCTCCTATAGCTCCCTCCACTATTTCTCCCCATAGCAGGTGTTCTGCCCACCCCGGCCACTCTGTACTTGTGCATGCATGCTGCTCAGAGGCCCAGAGCAGCTGGGGCAGAGCAACATGCCTGTGCCCTACTCTGGCTGCCACCATCTTTGTTGCATCAATTTGCATATTCCCTCCTTATTGGCTGTGGGTACAGCCATCTTTGCCACAGAGTGATGCTCAGTTTGCATATTCTGTGTTTTTTAGATAGAATAAGATGTGTGAGTGTGTGTGTGTGTGTGTGTGTGTGTGTGTGTGTGTGTGTGTGTGTATTTATGTTGCTGAGGATTACAGCTTTAACAATATATAGGTTTTTCTTCCCCATATTCTTTATTTCATCCCACTAATGTGAGTAATGATGTCAATTAAAGTCCCTTTAGCTCTTTTGGAAAGACAAATTAGTAAAGCTGGTCACCATTATTACATTGCACCCTGTCTTACAATAGCAGAGCAGCTCAGAGAACCAGGAATATTTTTCCCCTAAGGCTCACTTATGTTACAGACAGCACCATTCTCCTGTCTGGGAGACCTGTTTCCCAGGTAGTGAGAAGAAAGATGATTTGCTCTGCCTGTCCTAGAGTTGTCTTCTATTGTAGGTGAGCGAAAGGAGAAGGAACTGAGGGCTTCCACCCTTATGTGTATAGACATCAATATTCTGTGCTAGACCCTGCACTCTGCTCCCCACCCTTATAGAGAATCAGGTGACAGCATGTTCATTCTGGCATGACTGGGAAAGCTTTGTGTCCAATGTTGTGGTTTTACTGAGAATGAAACAGGAGCTCTTTCAGGCAAGGAATTCCCAGTTAGCCATGCAGCACCAGGAGAGGAAATTGAGTCTCTTGGCTGTACCCAGGTGATACAAGGTTCTTTCTTCCCTTACCTGGGAGGGCAGGCCTAATCCACACATTCTCCACTTCCTATTCAAACTTACATGTAAGGTTTTAAACATTTGCAAAAACAATATCCTAAACTTTCAGATTCCTGGAAACAGGAAGTATTTGTGATGTGCTTTTCCCTTCTAGATTATGGAATAATTAAAAAGCTGAAAGATGGGTGAAAAAGTAACATAATTACGTATTTTCCATCATGTCAAGATGTTAAGTAAAAAAAAAAAGCAAATTGCGAAAATGTAGAGATCAAGCCCATTATGTCTAGGTGTAGCTTAAAAGAATGGTCTGAATTAAATTGTTAAAGAATGTTATCCTTCTTATGGGGCAAAAGTGGGATTAGATAGGGGAGTATGCTAAATACTATTCTACTGTATTACTTTTACAGTGAAAATGTAATCCTGTATTTCATGAGTAACATGTTAAAAGTTACATGACTTCAACATGGAACTACTTACTATTTGTAATACACTTAAAAAAAAAAACTCTTAAAACTCAACAATGAAAACAAAAACCAATCCAGTTAGAAAATGGGCAAAAGATATGATACACATTTCACTGGGGAGGATATCCAGATAGCAAGTAGCACGTAAAAAATGTCTAAAGTCGTGAGGGATAACAAAAATAGAAATTAAAGCCACAATTAAAAACCACATTACGTATTACCAGAATGGCTAAAATATAGTGAAAACACCGGATTCTGGCAATAATGCAGAAAAAACTGGTCCCCATTGCTGGTGGAAATATAAAATGGTATAGCCACATTGGAAAATATTTCGGTCATTTCTTATAAAACTAAATCTTACTATCTAGCAATTGTACTCTTGTGTATTTATTCCAAAGAAGTGAACATTTATGTTAGCACAAAAAATTGACGTTCATAGCAGCTTTATTCATAATAGCTAAAAAGTAGAAACAGCCCAGAGATCTTTCAATAGGTGAACAATTAAAGTGTAACGCACACATTTCACAGAATACTACTGATACGCGAAACAACCTTGAGGACTCTCCAAGGAATTATTATGAGCAAAAAAAAGCCAATCCCAGCCCTAGCCAGTTTGGCTCAGTAGATAGTGTCGGCCCACAGACTGAAAGGTCTCGAGTTTGATTCCAGCCCAGGACATGTACCTCGATTGCAGGCTTGATCCCCAGTCCCCTGACCAGGGCATGTGCAGGAGGCAACAATCAACTTGTCTCTCTCACATTCATGTTCTCTCTCTGTCTCTCTCTCTCCCTTCTACTCTCTCTAAAAAACAATGGAAAAATATTCTCAGGTAAGGGTTAACTAAAAAGGGAAAAGGCTACATACTCTACGAGCCCACTTACAGCACATTTTTGAAATAGCAAAGCTTTAGAAATGAAGAACAGATTGTGGTTGCCTGAGTTTGGGATGGGGAGGTGTGGACGAAGTTATAAAACAGCAACACAGGGTTCCTCGTGGTGATTGAACTGTTTTGTATCTTGACTGGTTGTGGACACATGACTTTGCATGTACTAAAACTGTATACAGTTAAATACACTGTACAAGTGAAACTGGGAACGTCTGAAGAAGAGCAGCAGATTGTAGCAATGTCATATTCTGTTGAGAGGTACTGTATTATAGTTCTGCAAGATGTTATCACAGAGAAAAACCGGGTAAAGGATACATGGAATCTGTATTATTTCTTTCAGCTGCAAGTAAACCCACAATTATCTCAGTAAAACTTTCAAAAAGAAAACTAACAAATTGAAGCATTTGAGTACATCAGTCAACTCCTGCCTGCAGAGCTGAGGGCTCTCATGGCTTCTAGAGGATGAGATGTCCTTCTCACCTTCCAGCAGACACTGTCCTCCCACACATCTCTATCTGGTTCTTTCAGCAGGCACAAATGAGAGAACAGGGACTGATATTACCTCAATGAATTCCATTTCTATAACCATGAAGTCTGATTGTGACCTAGGTTTCAATCTGAGACTGTCAGGCCCGACTGCACATCAGAACCATCTGAGCCTTGGAGTCAGATCCAGACATAGCTTTTTGTTTGGTGTTTAAGCTTTTCAGGTAATTGTAATGTGCAGCCAAGATGGGAACCCACTGGCCAGAGGTTAGACAATGATGGCTTTTAATAAGTCAGGCCAGGTGCCCTTTTCTCACTATGCCAGCCTGCTCTTCTGGGCTCAGAAGACTGAGTTATCAGGGGCTCACTTCCCCTCACAGTGAAAGCCCAGGCCAAATGCAGAACCTCGAGAAGAGGGGGTACTCAGTACAGGCCAGACAGGTGAGTTCTAGTATGCACACACACAGGCATGCTTAGTATTCTCCAGGCTGTGTACTTGGCTGAGTTTCTGCACACATGGCTGAAGCTCTGCCACGTTTTCTCTGGTGGCTGCTTCTGAGGCTGTCAAGAGGTCCAGAAACTTGGGGGAAGAACCCTTGATGAATGGGGAGAGTGGAGAGTCAAATCGTTTGTGTGACAAAGCCTTCTTAGGCCTACTCAGTCCCCAACCAACTAAGAGCCCTCGGTCATGCCACCAAAAACTCTGAAACTTGTCTGAGGTTCTGAGAGAAGTCAGGGAGGTATTGGGGCCTGGTGATTAACCTCAGTATCTCCAGGGTAGAAAAAAGGCTGGGGATTGGGTGTCCCCTACAGCATACTTCTTAATCAGGTACTCATATTTCCAAACACCCCACAGATGATGTGAAGGAAAATTCATTCAACAGCTCCTCTGTACAACTTGCATCCAGTAATTGTTAGCATTTGGAAGGCAGACAGAGCTATGAAAAACTGTCTGGTTATATCATAATTACCACAAGAGTTTCTCAAAAACCCAGGCAAATTCCCCAGACTCTGTTAAAAGCCAAGCAGATGAATAATAGCTTTCTCTCCACTGTTATTTATGAATTCCAGGCATTTTCTTGATTGTTCTTCTAGAGATTAGCAAAGTTATTTCTCCCAAAATCCAACTGTGTCCTATTATCCACAGTTATTGCCATTCGGGTTCTATTCCTAGGTTGCTGATAAGGATCCATTAAACAGTTTCCAAAAGCAACATGCTACTTGACCCTGTATTCATTGTGTTGACATAATCCTAAGTGCAATTATTAAAACACATCCTGTTCATGTACATGCTGAGGTTGTTTTATTTTGTCCTCTCGTAAATTTAACTTCTGTGCCTTACATGAAGAAGGGGAAAAATAAATTATTATTTTTTATTTGCAATTGCAATCAGCTCCAAATCTATGTAAAAATTAGTTGAGGCTATAGCAGATTCCTGCTTCCCCTCTCCCTTCTTGAGCTCAGATCTTAAAATAAAAATTAGAAGGAAATCTAAACTTCTAGACCAGGTCTAAAAATCCTGAAATCATTATCTTACTATCTTTTTTTTTCACAGTTATTAAAATTTTTTGTGGTTCATGGATTTCTTCAAAAGTAAGAATTATTGGCCCATGCTCTAGGAAAATGCACATATTTTCAAACATGCAGTAGTTTGCACCATAATTTCAAGAAGTCCACAGATTACCTATGTCACCAAAGCCAACCTGAAGACAGTACTGGTGGATTAGAGTAAAAATTTCTGGTAATGAGGAGAAGGAACTATTTGCATAAATATGTAAAGCAAAGAAATGGAAATGTGACTTGTTTCCTAAATTCCTAGACATGATTAGAAAGATACAGAGTTTATTTTAAATCTGTACTCAGGATAGAAGAAAAGGAGTATTTTGAGTAGGCAGAAGGAGCCAGAGCCCCAAATCTATGCAAAAGAGCAGAGATGCTCTCAGCTCTGAGGCAGCAGATGGTGGAGCAGGAAGACCCTGACACAGCTAAGTGGTGATTGCCCGGGAAAACTAGGAGGAAGACCAAAGCTGATCAGTTCCTTCCTTTCATTGTTCCCCACATTGTAGTCACATAACCACATCGAACTGCAAGGACCTTTCTTCTGGTGACTGTGTGCATTCTCTGCCACTACAGCTTTATCTGGTGTACAATGATTTGTAACACTATATTTTGTGTTGTTTCCTAGCATTTCACTCCATTTTTCCTGTTGCTCAGATACATGGCCATTGGAGGAAATTTGGAAAGTGCATAATGCTGCTAGGAGGCAGTGAAAGTGTTACCCATGATCCTATCACCCAAAAGGTACATTCGTTTATATATTTTGGTATGTTTTCTTCTGGAACTTTCTCTCTACACTCCTTTAAAAAAAAACTAGTTCAAATTAAGTTGTGAATGCAATTTTGTACTTTGTTTTTTAATTTACTAGTAATTGTATCATCTAATTGGGTAGGGTTTTCACCTGAAAGAAGTTTCCCTAATGACTGACTGAGGAAGACAGTGGAGGAGGCAAATAAAGGTTAAAGAACTGGTTCTAGATACGTAGGATGGTGGCCATTGAGGTAAGATAATGGCCCCTTACGTGGGATAGTGGCCACTTGTTCTCATTGCAATCCAGACAAACTGGTAGGAGCTGTGCCCTAAGTAACTGGCTCTGGGGATAAATAATTCAAAGAGCAGGGCTAAGCCCAGGCCCTTTTTAAGTGACCACTAAAGTTCCTAGAGCCACAAGGATATAGGCTAAGATGGGAGTACAAGACTGTTTATTAGGCAGTGATAAAATACTTACAATGGCATATTTGAAAGTCTTATGGATCAATATTCTCAAACTGTTTTGATTGGAGCATTTTATATTTAATGTTATTATTGATAGGTACTTACCTGTCACCATTTTTATTGTTTTCCCCTGTGTTCCCTGTTCGCTTCCTATTTCTTTTTTTACAGCAGACCCTTTAATATTTCTTACATTGCTGGTTTGGTGGTAATAAATTCACTTAGTCCTTTTTTGTCTGTGAAGCTCCTGATTTCACCTTCAATTTTGATTGAAAGCCTTGCTGGGTACAGTATTCTTGGATTCAGACCCTTCCTTTGCATGACTTTCTATATTTCATTCCATTCCCTTCTGGCCTGATGAGTTTCTGTTGAGAAATCAGTTGCTAGTCTTATGGGGGTTCCTTTGTAGGTAACTTTCTGTTTCTCTGGCTGCTTTTAAGATTCTTACTTCGTTGATGGTATTTGCCAATTTAATTATAATGTGCCTTGGTGTCGGTCTTTTGGGGTTCATTTTGCTTGGGACTTTGTGAGCTTCTTGGATTTGTGTGGGTTTTTTCTTTCCTATATCAGGAAAGTTTTCTGTCATTATTTCTTCAAACAGGTTTTCTATTCCTTGCTCAATTTCTACTCTTTCTGGAACCCCTATTATGTGGATGTTGTTTCGTTTCATGTTATCCCAAAGTTCCCTCAGGTTCTCCTCTTGCTTTTTAATTTTTTTTCCTAGAAGCTGCTGTAGTTGGGTATTTTTTTCTACCTTGTCTTTTAGCTCACTGATGAGGTCCTCTGCTTCTTCTAGTCTACTTTTGATGCTTTCTATTGAGTTCTTTACAGCAGCGATGTCATTTTCATTTCTTCTTGATTATTCTTCATTTCCACTTGGTTCTTTTTTATTTCCTCTTGATTCTTACTCATATGGTTGAATTTGTCTTCCATTATTTTCAGCCACCTTATGACCATTTCTCTGAACTCTCTCTCTGGCAGGTTGTTTGCTTCTATTTTGTTTACTTCATTTTCTGGTGATACCTGCTTTTCTTTCATATGCGGGCTGTTTCTTCGTCTGCCCATGGTCTTCCTTCTCCAGGTGTCTGGTTATGTAGTTCTCTCTCCTGCATTGATTTAAAGGCACAAAATACAACACAACCAGGTACAATTCACAAGGCACTGAAAAGAAATGTATTCATGATGTTAATAACCACAAATAAAGTGACCACCAGTGGGAGACAACTTAGGGGTAAGTAGAGAAAAAAGAAGAAAGAAAGGAGAGAAAAAAAAGGAAGAAGTGCCAAAATTAAATTGGGAGAAGGGAGAAAAAAGAGGGAAGAAGAAGGAGAAGAAGAAGAAGAAGAAGAAGAAGAAGAAGAAGAAGAAGAAGAAGAAGAAGAAGAAGAAAAAGAAGAAGAAGAAGAAGAAGAGGAGGAGGAGGAGGAAGGAGAAGAAGAAGAAGAAAGAGGAGGAGGAGGAGGGGAGGAAAAAAGTAAGAGATAAAAGGAAGAGAATAAGAAAGAAAAGGGGAACAAATTATATATATGAGGAGAAAACTCCAATAGAACAGCCACTAATCCTAACAAATGCAAAAAAAAAAAGTACCTGGAGATTAATACAAACTACAAATAACAACTCATATCAAAGGAGGCAAGGGAAAACAGAGATAAAAAAAATTACAAAAATAAAGTAAACAAAAAGCAAAGTAAAACAAGTAGAATAAGCAAAAACAATCTCACAAAAAAGTATAAAAAATTGATATAACCAATGCTTAAGCAAATGACAACAAAAGGACATAGAGAAAAACAATTTTTAGATAGTGAAGACAGAGAAGAGAGGTGTGTATGGAGTAGGGGATTCGAAATTAGATATATAAGTGGACTGAAATTTTAACTGGGTAAAAAGAAAGAATAGGGAAAATCTAAAGTAGGAAAAGGGTAAGAGAAACAAGACAACAAAATGGGAAAAGTTAGATGCTAAAGGAAATATGAAAACAGAATATAGAACTCTAATCCCAAAGTAAAATAAATAGAAAATAAAATGACACTTCTTTTTTTCAAAAAGGTAAAATAGTAGTAGTAATAATACTGGTTAAAAATTAAAATGTAATAATTAAAGAGGTAAAATCAATTGAGGAAAAAAGAAAAAAATAGTTTTTTAATTAAAAGATGAAAAAATAAGAAATAAGCAATTAAAAATAAAAGAATAGAATGTGCAATAGTGGAGGTCATTCACTTCCTCTATTGTTCTGTTTGAGACACCTGTGTCCCAGTCTGGACTGTATTGCAGTTCCCTGTGTTCCACTGCTGCTCAGTGTTGTAAGCCAGTCCTGGTTTTTAAGCAGGCGGTGTGTCTTAATCTCTCTTCTTTTGTGATTATGCAAGAGTCAATTTGTGAGTCATCCCCTGGGTGACAGTGTTTTGGAAATGACTCTGAGACTATAGATCCTCTCTAGCCTGTGCTCAGATCCCGCCTTCTCTGCGGCACTCAATGCCAGTTTGTGGGAGTGGGTTGCCCCAGTGCTGGTTCTCTAATGGTTATTCTTCACTCTGATCCCCAGGTTCCAAAAAAAGCACTTTCCCCTGCAGTCTCTTAGGATGTCCCCAATTGGTTGATCCTATGTATTGGGCTTAGCAATCAGAAGCCAGGGTCTGAAGAGGAAAGCGTGCAATCTGTGGCACTCCCCCTTCCCTGCTCCTGTTCAAGCAGTTGGGACACTTTAATAACTCACAGGCTGTCCTTCTGCCTCAGATAAAAATGAGTTGCTTTCTAGAGCTCCCCTCTGTTAATAGCTCTGAGGGCCCCCTTCCACATTCAGGAATCAGGCCCTGTCCAACATCCACGAATTTCTCTAGGAGCAGCTTTCCCTCAGTCCAGTTCCCACAGTGTGCGCGTCAATCTGTTCTGCGGGACCAGAGACCTCACCTTTTCCCAGGCGAAATCTGATCTTTCTGTGTGGTGTGTGAAGCTTCTCTGAATCAGAGTGTTTGCGCCGATTGGGGAGCCTTGTTCTGGGTCCCCCCACTGTTTGGTGGGTGCCACAGCCATAACTTTTCAGGCTGCCATACACATCCACTTTCCCCTGCAACATGGCACTGTCTCCATGTTCACCTGGTGGCTCTGGAAGAAAAAAACCCCATGGCAGTGGGGCTGCCTGATCAGAGGAGCCCCGTCCAGCAGTCCCCTACCTTCTCCTTGAGGATAACTGTCCCTTAACTTGCCAACAAACACTCCCAGTGTGACCCTAAGCTGTTCTCTCTGTCTGCTTAGTGACAAGGCTCCGAACACATCCGTCTATTCCGCCGCCATTTTTTTCTGCCTCCGCCCTCAAACTCTTTTGACCTTATTGAATCCTGTTCAGTTAAGAGAGACAATTGTCTACCTAAGTCAAACACACTGAAAAAGAATTTGAAAATTACAAAGAATTAGGAGAGAACCAAAATTATAATTAACATAGTCTTTTTGCAGTAGTTGAAAATAAAACCTGAAATGATCAACAGAAGTAAAATCTATCAGTAATTATACAAATATATTATTAATATAACCCTATATATTAATTGAAATCCTTGGCCCATGTAAGGTGACATTGATGAGGCACAGTTAAATGTGTCTTATCTAAAAATTATGGCAATCCCAACTCTGTCTGTATGCAAAGTTTTGCAATTAAACATACACACACACACACACACACACACACACAAACAAACAACCTGGCCCTAGCTGGTTTGGCTTAGGCTGGACAAAAGGGTCCCAAGTTCCATTCTGGACAAGGATGCATGCCTGGATTGCGGGCTCAATCCCTAGTAGGGGGCATACAGGAGGCAGCCAATCAATGATTCTCTCTCATCATTTCTATCTCTCTCTCCCTCTCCCTCCTCACTGAAATCAATATGTATATAATAATATTGTGTATATTCTATATAATAAAAGGCTAATATGCAAATTGTCCCCTCAACCAGGAGTTTGACCAGCAGGCAGGCCAGGCTGGCCAGACCCCACCCATGCACAATTCATGCGTTCAGAGGTCATAATAATCTGGCCACTCAGTGTGTGTGTGTGTGTGTATGTATACATATATGTGTGTGTGTGTGTGTGTGTGTGTGTGTGTGTGTATCTCCAACCTGTTCTTTTAAATTGCCAAATAATGTGTGCAATAGATATCCTCATCCTACAGCCAAGTCCCTCTTCCACAGCTGGCCCCACACACATCTCTGATGCTTGCTCACCCTTGCTCCTTCCGAGATTCCACCACTGTTTCTGAGCTGCATCACAGCCTTGGGACCCAATTTAATAATTTGATAACTTTTAGGAGCTAAAGGAAAAATCTTGTCTTTTTAGCATCATTAACTAGGGCTGATGTAAAATATCACACTCATGATCAGAGCTGCTTGCTATTCCCAGTAATACATTACTTAATGTAAAATCTACTTTACAGAAATTTACCATGTTATCTGTAGACCCTGCCCCAGTAATTCAGATATTGTGATAATATAGACCCAAATATTAGAAGTATGAAAAGATCTACCTTGAAATACTAAATATGTGGCACTGGCAAGAAAGCTAAGGCAAATGTAGGAACTGATACCCCAGTCACAAAGTAAATGTTACTGGAACTAGGATGGTATGATGGGCCCTAGCTTGCATAGCTTGTAGAATTGTTCATATATGCGTAGAGAGTGTGGACATTAATTCAGTAGGTACAGTGTGGTCCCAAATAAACACTTTATGACTCAAAGCAAATATTTCACAGTGCTGATAATGTTTATTGTTGTACATTAATATGCTAGTCCAGGTCCTCTGAGAAGCAGATGTCAGGATTGAATTATAAATTCAAGAGATTTTTGGGGGAAATGCCTATTAGGGATAAAAGCAGGAGGAAGTTGGAGGACACAGAGACTTCTGCTTGCAATGCAAGTCTGATACCTGTGAAAGGAGGGAGGGAGGAAATATTGGGTAGAAGAGATTTAGACTGCAGGACAGCTCTAAGAAAGTTAGTCAACTCTAGAGTAAAACTCACCTACCATGCTCTGTCATTGTCAGGGTGCAGCTTAGGAAGAGAGTGGCCCCAGTTTGGACAGTTAACTATACTCAGTGCAGCAAATTCTCTTGAAAAGGGGTCTCAGTGTGCACCCTCATGACTGCCCAGGCCACCCCTGTGCTGCACTGATCCTTTACTCCATGTATTTGAGGAACTGTGGGCCTCTCTTCCTGGGATAAAGTCTTGAGCCACCTGATGCTGTTACCCAAACCCTCGTTCTTGCAGGGTCTGAGTCCTTGGTACTTGTACCCATTTCAGGGTAGGGTTGCTGCACATGTCCATTCACTGTTTTAGCTGAGCAAGAAATACCAAGAAGAACCTAAGCCAGTTACATGGGTTACACATTAATTCTGCCCTGATCTCACATATGAGCATGAGATGAATCATCCTAATTCATGCGTCTGCTGGTCACGGTCAGTTCCCTGCCATGAAGATGACTCTTCTTATCATCACGTCCATGGGTACAAGGAGTCCAAAGTACCCAGGCAATAGTCATGGTATGTAGTCCTATGGGACCCTTGCTGTGTCCTCTCACAAGCAAGTCCTTTAGTATATCACTGAATAAACATAGCTGTCCTGCTTCCCTACCTTGGGTCTCAAACACTTGTATGTTTCCTATAGGGACACATCACCATATAAAGTTCTCTGACTTAGTGTCTATCTACATGCCAAAGGAAGACACTCTATTTTTGTAGAGCAGTGATTTTCAACTGGGGTGTGCTGCAAGAATTTTTAAAACATGCAATATCTGACTATTTAGTCAGGGGCACTGACCTCTTTTCCCTTAGATTGTCAAATTTAAAAATGACAACAGCCAACACAACAGCCATCTGGTGTGAATGCCTTGTCTTGAACCATTAATATATAGGTCATATAATAGAGTTGCATCTTATTGGTCACTAGAGGCCCATTGCATGAAATCCGTGTATATGTAGGGTTCCTAGGCCTGGCCAGCGATCAGGGCCAATCTTTAGGGCAGCTGGTGGGACAATCAGGCGGGCCCTGCTGGCTGGCCTGGGGCCTGTGGGCTGGGGACAGCTCTTGCATTAAGTGTCTGCCCCCTGGTGGTCAGTGTGCATCATAGTGATTGGTCGTTCTGCCATTTGGTTGATTTGCATATTAGGCTTTTATTATAGAGGATGTTGTGTAATAAGGTTACATCTGATTGGTTAATCTTGGTACTAGAAATCCTATATATAAGTATTGGCACCTGATTTTTTTTAAAGTCACTTAGGAGCAAAAAGGGTAGGTAATTACTATTATTTTTTGTAAATCAATCAAAAGTATACCTATTTTTTGTCAGATTGGCAAAAAAATATCTTTTTTTGGTGTGCCATAGAATTTTAGTAAAGAATTTATGTGTGCCATGAGATGAAAAAGATTGAAAAATCACTTGTATTAACTCCAAGATGGTGTATCAGTTGCTACCTTTAGAAGGCCATCAATGAAAAGTGGCAGCTTTAAAGAATGGTACATATGATATAATGAGTGAGTCTTCCGGTTAGATGCTTCTGTGCTGTGTGGGATTTAATGGCTGTAAATCAGGCCATAAAATTCTGTAGTCCCTAGACAGTGGTGTTGACTGAGGCTCTGTGGGCAAGAAAAACAAAACCGTACCTTAAACAGTTTTCTTTCCCTATGAAGATAAACCAACGGCTCTTCCAGCATGGAAGGGGCCCAGCATAGTTTACTTTCATAAAATGATAAGTTGGTCTCCTCAAAGAATAATGCTATTTAGGGGACACAATTTGGCCTGTGTTGTTGGCAGGTCTCAGAAGTGGCAGTAGCTAAATGAGCCTCAGTGACAGGCATATATGCTGTTGAGTTCATGTGTGGCCTCTGTCTCTGGCATTGCGGCCACTCCATTCATGTGCACAATGTGCCAGTTCTAGGATGATCAATGATGAAGACTGACTAATGTCATCTGGTCAAGTCCTGTGTCTAGAGGGTTGTTGAATGTCTTCGATGGGTGGCTTCTGATGGACATTAATATGTGATTCAAAAGTCTTCATACTTCATGCCTACTCCATTCAAATGCCATTGCCTCTAATCTTCCAGACTTTTGTTTGTTTGTTTGTTTGTTCATTTGTTTGTTTTGCTCTAGACTCCTATCCAGTTGACTGGGCCATTGGAACCTGCCTAGGACTCCATACATTTTCTCACTGGGGACTACTTTTTCTTCCACACAAAATCGATGATCAATGTACTGCTCCCAGATCCATCCATTGAGATTTTTATCTCCATTGTCTTTCAAGCCTAAATATGACTGTAATACAGCTGTTGTCCATTGTCAGCTTGCATTCACACAACAAGCTAACTCATCAAAATACCTAGCTTTTTCCTCTTTCTTCATATGGTTGCATAGTTGGCCATTTATGTGAGCTGAAATAGTGTCACTGGTGTGTAACCATGGTGGTGACATGGGAGTCAGAGCTACTTGCCTATGCAGCTTACTCCTGCCCTCTGGTCCTATCTGGCTGCAATCCCAGACATTCCATTTCTATCTTACTGTGGACTGCTTTTAGGCCTATTCTACTTTATGAATTGGTAGGCCTAACAAAACCCAGCTCATAATAGGCAATTGTGTATGCATGGTCACTTGGTGCCCTATAGTCAAGCCTTTCGGTTCTAACAAGACCCAGTAATATGCTAGGAACTGTTTCTCAAAAGGCATATACTTCCCAACTGCAGTGGCCTAACATTGGTCCAGAACCCCATGGGCTTTCATAGGCCTCTCTCACTTGGGCTTGCCACACTGCAACTTTTTTCATCCCTGCCATCAGCAGAGCTGCTTGCACTATCGCCTAGATTTGCCATAGAGCTCATTCCTGCTCTGGGCACCACTCAAAGTTGTCAGTCTTCTGTATCCCTAAGGCAAGAGAGGTATTCCTAGATGTGTAGTATGTTCCCTCAGAATCCAAAATGCTCACCAAGCATTGTTTCCATCTTTGAAGTAGAGAATGCAAGATTCAGAAATTTGCCTTTTTTTTTTTTTGGAGAAAATATTTTGACAAAGCCCTGACTATTGAACTCCATAAAATGTACTCAAGTGGTGGTTTTCTGAGTCTGCTTGGGCTTGTCTCCCACTCTGTGGAGCACAGTTGTCTTACAAAGGCCTCTAGCGTATTAGTTGTTTCTTGTTCAACCTGTCTATTCAGCATGATGCCATTAAGAAATGGATCAGTGTAACGTTTTGTGGGCTGTCCTGAGAGTCCAGACCACTTTAGACTATATTATGATGGAAAGCAGAGAAGTTAACAGAGCCCAAGAGCAAAACTGTAAATAAATATTTGCTGGGGAATCTTGCATCAGGCAGAAATGGCCAGGTTTTAGCACCTCCCCTCCCCTGCCCAGCTCAGTCATTGGCTGGGAAGAGGGTAGAGGCCTGACCTGGCGTGGCTGCTGCTAGAATCCTGAAAGCTTGACATCTGGAAGCTGTCAGCTCCTTCCACTTTTTGCCCCTCTGGAGAGGCCCAGCTTCATGGTTGCCACACTGTGTTTACAGGGGTGGTGTTTAGTCTTTTCTAGTGCTTTTGTGTGTTTTCCAAATTTTCTAAAGTGGGCATGTATTATCTCTAAAATCAGGATAAAATAAACAAATACATGCACAAACACATTCCAAACATGTTTTATGTCCAGTTTTATAGAACTGTGCCATCACTCCCTGCTTTTGTATGTTTGATAATTTCCATAACAACATTTTTCCCAAAAAAAACCTATTTGTAATAACTTTAGTTATTACAAACATTAATTCATAGAATATTAATTCATAGAACCTTCATGAACCCTCTTTTTGTCCATGTTGTTCACCACTTTGTCTCCAGTACCTAGAACAACCCTGCCCCATTGAGTTATTTAATTTCCTTAAGTACAAAAAAATAACTATTCTTTTAGGTTCTGACTAAATTCCAAGGTTGATCCATATTTATATGAATAAATTCTAAGGTTGATCCATATTCTAACCTGATTGAGAGTGAGGAGTAGAGTATTTCTACTGCATTTACCTCTTCTTAGAAAACACTATTGTAGCCATGCCAGAGTGAAAAGCAGTCAGAAAAGGAAGGACTGAGGTAAGGAGTTTGGAAGCAAAATAACAGAGTATAGTATGTACACCAGAAATAAACTTCAGAAACTCATCTCTTTTATTTTGCACAGAGTCTCACCAAAATATGTACATACACCACTCTTAATTTCCACACAATATCTCTATGTTTTCCAAAAGATTTTATTCCCCAACCAGGGTTCTTTGGCACATTTGTGGTTTCCATGGATTAAGGCTCAAATGCCATATTAGATTACCTGGGATGATTTTTCTTAATCCTCACCCAAGGATATTTTTTCCATTGATTTTTAGAGAGAGTGGAAGGAAGAGGAAGACACAGAAAGAAACACTGATGTGAGAGAGGCAATCAATTGATTGTTTCCTGCATGCCCCCGACCAGGGCCAGAAGCCTGTAACCGAGGGATGTGTTCTTGACCAAATCGAGCCTGGGAATCTTCAGTCCATCCATGGGCTGATGCTCTATCCACTGACCCAAACAGGCTCTAGAGCATAAAATTTTTTATTATTATAGTTTCTAGGGAAAGAAAACAATGTTTAAACATTCTTTGTGATGTTCCTTTGCTAAAGAATCATTCTTCTGGTGTAAAGAATAGCAATAGCTGTCATTTCCTGAGTATTTATTAGTGTAAAAAGCACTTTATGAAAAGTACCTTATTTAATGTTTACAGCAACCCTATAAGAAAAATATTGGCCACATTTCAAAATGAAGAAAATGAAATTTAAAAATGTCAATCACTTACCCAAGGCCATACAACTGGAAAATGTTAGAGTCCAGTTTGACTTGAAAGCATCCATTCTTAACTACTTATGGAGAGATATTATCTCCATAGGAAACTAATTTGGATACAACTTTCCTTAAATTATTTATAAAGGCAAACAGAAAGAAACCATAAGATTTCTGAGTATGTTATCAGAACTATTTAACTTTATATTCTATACCTTACTCTAGAAATGTTAATACAAAAAAATACATCTAGAAACAGGCCTTATGCCCTTCAAAAATTATCTTAAATGGGTCATAGAACTAAATGCTAAACACAAAACTATGAAAGTCCTAGAAGAAAATACCTTGGGTATGGCAATGACCTTTTAGATACAGCACCAACGGCATTATCCTTGAAAGATATAGTAAGCTGAATTTTATCAAAATTAAAAACTTATGTTCCATAAAAAGCAATGTTAAGGGGATAAGAAGATAAGCCACCGAGTGGGAGAAAACATTTGCAAAAGACACATCTTATAAAGGACTGCTATTCAAAATATACAAGAATTCTGAAACTCAACAATAAGGAAACAACTCAATTTAAAAAATAGAACAAAGACCTCAACAGACATCACACCGATGAAGATATACAGATGTCAAAGAAGCATATAAAAATCTTCACATAATGTATCATCAAGAAAATTCAAATTAAAACAACAGTGAGATACCACTACATACTATAAGAATGGCCAAAATTCAGAACACTGACAATACCAAATACTGACAAAGATGTGTAGCAACAAGAACTCTTATTGATTGCTGATATAAATGGTAAAGCCACTTTGTAAAGCAGTGTGGCAGTTTCTTACAAAACTAAATATACTCTTACCACACAATCTTGCAGTCATGCTCCTTGGAGCTGAAAACATATGTCCATGCAAAGGCCTGCATATGGATATTTATAGGAGCTTTATTAATAATTGCCCAAACTTGGAAACAACCAAGATATTCTTCAGTGGGTGAGTGGGTAAACTTTAGTACATCCATAAAATGGGATGCTATTCATCACTGAAAATAAATTAACTTGAAAAGTTCATTCCATGAAAAGGCATGAAAAAACCTTAAGTGCATATTCCTAAGTAATATGCCAGTGTTGTGCTTTTTATTAGATAGGATATTTTACTCTAGAAATGTTAATACAAAGAAGCCAATCTGAAAAGGTTATGCACTGATTCCAACTACATGACATTTTGGAGAAGGCAAAACTGTGGAGACAGTAAAAAGATTGGTGGTTGTCAGAGGTTGTGAGGAGCAGGAAAGGATGAATAAGTGGGACACGAACAATTTTTAGGGCAGTGAAAATATGATACCATACTGATGGATATATGTCATTACACATTTGTCCAAACCCTTAGATTGTACAACTCCAAGAGTAAACTATGGACTTTGGGTGGTGATGATGTATCAGTGTAGGTTCATCAATTGTAACAAATGTACCACTACATTGAGGGGAAGTTGATAATGGGGGGTGGGCATGCATGGGATAGTGATATATGGGAAATCTCTGTAGCTTCTTCTTAATTTGGCTGTGAACTTTCAACTGCTGTAAAAGAAATGTCTTTTTAAAAAGCACTGGTATAAAATAATATGTATATAATTGTGTCATTGGGAATATAACTTACAGAAATGCAATATATTTGCTAATAACAGCACAAAGAACACAGGTGGGAATAATCTGTACTGGAGTAAGAAAATAATACCCAGTGAATAGTTGGCTCAATAGCAGTAGAATATGTATTCTCAAGTGACTGTGGAACATTCTGTTGTTGTTGTTATTGTTAATTCTTGCCCAAACATATTTTTCCACTGATTTTTAGGGAGAATGGAAGAGAGAGGGAATGACATCAATTGGTTGCCTCCTGCATGTGCCCTGACCAGGGCCCTGGCAGGGGAGAAGCCTGCAACCAAGGCATGTGCCCTTGACCAGAATTGAATCTGGGACCCTTTGGTCCGCAGGCCAATGCTCTATCACCTGAGCCAAACTGGCTAGAGCTGGAACATTCTTTAATATAAATCACACTAGGCTATAAAACAGGCTTCAGTAAACTTTGAATCATACAAAATGTGTCCTCTAATCACAGTTGAGTGAAATTATAAATCAATAGCAAAAATAATTGGGGAAACTTACAAATACATGGAAATTAAACAACAGAGACCTAAATAGCCAAGGCATCAAAGAAGTCACAAGGGAAACTTAAAAATAATTTGAAATGAGCAGAAATGAAAGCACAACATTCAAAAAAAAATGTATGGGATGCTGCTAAAGCAGTAGTTAGAATTTTTTAAAATTAAATTTTATTGGGGTGGCATTAGTCAACATGATCATATAGGTTGCATGTATGGATTAGTAATTTACAAAATCTTTGTGTAGGACCATGTGCCCACCACCCCAAGCCAAATCTTCTCCTGTCACCTCATATTAGGACCCCTTTTCCCCCCTACCTTCCTCCCTCTGGCAACCACCATACTGCTGTTTGTGTTCATAAGTTCCAGTTTTATACTCAACATATGATTAAAATAATATAGTTCTTAGCTTTTTCTGTCTGACTTATTTCACTTCACATAATATTCTCAAGGTCCATCCATGTGTTATAAATAACTCTATTTCACCCTTTCTAATGGTCATGTAGTACTCCATTGTGTATATGTACCACATTTTCTTTTTCAAAAAAATATTTTTATTGATTTCAGAGAGGAAGGAAGAGAGAGATAGAAACATCAATGAAAGAGAGAATCATTGATCAGGAATCGAACTGCAACCCACTGGTTCATAGGTTGATGCTCAACTGCTAAGCCATGGCAGTAGTAGTTAGAATTTAAAAGTATAAATGCCTATATTAAAAAATAATAAGCTTTCACATCAATAGCCTAATTTTCCACTGTGATTTACTTAAGAGCAAAGTATCATAAACCAGCAGAAGGAAGGAAATAATAAAGATTAGAGTAGAAATGAGGGGAATAGAGAATAGTAAAATAATAGAGAAATCAACAAAAGCAAAAGTTGATTCTTTGAAAAGTTTAATAAAAATTGGTAAAGCTTTAGCTAGACTGGTCAAGAAAAGCATAGAGAAGACTAAAATTACTAAAAGTAGAAATAAAAAGGAGCCATTATTACTGACTCTAGAGAAATATAAAAGGATGCATCAGCCCTAGCCAGTTTGGATCAGTGGATAGAACATCAGCCTGAAGACTGAATGGTTCTGGGTTCAATTTCTGTCAAGGGCACATGTGTGGGTTGCAGGCTCGATCCCCAGTGGGGGTTGTTCAGAAGGCAGCCGATCAATGATTC